>JBAMJV010003356.1:0-173333 GCA_037951105.1 Echinarachnius parma | reverse complement strand
TAAGAGGAGAAAGGGAGACATGTATATTTAACACTTAGTAAAAGAAATTTAAAATTCTACACATGTTTGTTACTAAGTTTCACATGACAATAAAAACTGTTTATATTTGTGCTTAAAATTCAATAAAGTTGGGCATTCTCTAATTTCAATTGGTATATCATTCCAGCATTTTGTTCCAATAAAAATAATGGTTGTGCGTGAAAAATTATATTTACATAATGGTACGTGCACATTTCCCTGTGTTCTAGTATTATGATAATGAATTGCACTATTAAGTTTAAAAATGTCATTAAAAACTGATGGAAGTGTTCCTTTAAAAAATGAATACATAAAAATTGCCACCTGCAGCTGATTTAATTGGGTTACCGTTAAAATATTACATTTCTTAAAAAGAGGAGCACTGTGTGAAAGAGGTTGTGCATTGCACATGAGTCTAACTGCACGCTTCTGTAATACATGAAGTCTATTAATCGATATTATTGCACATTTTCCCCATATAATATTGCAGTAAGATAAATATGGTAAAATCATAGTATCATATAACATCTTAAGTACTTTGAATGGAACAATATCCTTGATACGACTCATGACACCTATGGCTCTTGAAATCTTACACGATATATCATTTACATGTTGTTTCCAAGTTAAATTCGCATCAATCATAATCCCTAAAAATTTAATCTGATTTACCTGTTGTATCCTATGGTTACATATATGAATTTGCAATTGTGTTTCATCTACAAATACATTTTTAGGTTTAAAAATCATATAACAAGTCTTCTCTATATTTACAACTAAACGATTAGCAACAAACCATCGTTGAACATTTTTCATTTCAACATATAGTGTATCATTCAATGTATTAATATTATTACCCGAAATAAAAAATAAAAAAAAATAAAAAGATTGGTATCGTTGTGGGAGTGTTATGGTATGTGAGATGGGCGAGTCGTTCTACCACAGTCGCAGCTAGCGCTCAGAGAGATTGACTGGCTTTGAGCTTTCTGAAAACTTCTGTAGATTTTAGAAAGGAGGACATTTGTTATTAATTTTCCCACCCCCATCAATCTATCTGGCGGTATTTAATTAGTGGGAGTGTCATGGTATATAATATGAGGGCAAGAGTAATTCATAGGCGTTGCTAGCACTGAGGCACTCACGAGATTTTAACCACTTAACCCATTCATGATCGGTACCAACAATATTTGGACTGAGGTCTATGGAGAATGTGTGCTGTACCAAATTCAAATCATCTTCAATGGATTAATGTTGGCATTGAACTGGTGAGATATTGTTTTAAAGGGAGCTTGGTGCAAAATCCACAGTGGCTCAGTGCTATGAAATGTGCTCAAAGTAGCCTACGAATGTTCTGAAAGGGATAGACAGGTAGGACCATCCTGTACATCCCTACCACAGCTTATTTGTGTGAAGAGCAAAGCTCTGACCACGATACCAGGACATGGAAGAGCATTTGGAAGTGGTGGTGGTGGCAGGGGCGGATCTAGCTTTTTGCTAAGGGGGGGGGGGGGTTTGACCCAATGACGATGCAGAGCATCGTCCATGAGCCGCAAAGCGGCAAATTTTTGTTGCTATTTTGAACCCCTGTAAGTGATTTTGTTTTCCACTTTTTTTTCACTTTTTTCACTGATACATTTTCACTTGGCAGCCCAAGGGGGGGGGGGGGTTTAAACCCCCTAAACCCCCCCCCCCCCCCCCCTAGATCCGCCACTGGGTGGTGGTGTTGGTAAAGGAGTAGAGCAATTGTCCCCAGAGGAAACGTCATGGTACCTCGGCTAAGATTATGAGAAGAGTTCTTCCACCCTTTGTTGTAGTAGTTATAGCAGAGTAATAATTGATGTATCCTTTGTTATCACTTTCACTGTGTCCCAATATTTGTGTTACCTTTATAATTATGAGAGTTAGAGTAAGATCTATCCCGTTTAAGGTATAAACTTCATATGTTTGTAAAAATGACTTGGAAGGAGTGTGAATTTGATCAAACTTTGATGTATTGTATAATCATTTTTTTTGCCCATGTCAGACGACCTTGGGTAATATTTTCAACCATTTTTTGATTGCTTCATTCCTGTCTGTTTATCATGGGGAATCTTGTAACATTAGGAGCAACATTTCAATTTTCATGTAACATGTTTTATTAAAACAAACATTTTTTTTTACTTGGTGGCAATTTTTCATAGGTACCTAATTATTTTTTAAGTTGTTTATTTTGTATCCACATTTTCTACTTTTTATAAAGACAGGGTTTTTTCTGTATTCAGTGCAGTTTGCATTAACATTTTTCCCAACTTTGTCCGATTGTTATGTTCTCATCTATTGGCTGTACCAATATTGATTTCACTTGTTTATACTTTTGTTTGGAATATTTGGCGGGAAAACTGTATTCCAAAATTTATATTGTAAACATGCCTTTGAATCGTTCACATTGGAATTTGAGATAAAGTGTAGTACTTACATTTATTATTATGAATAGTGTGGGGGAATTATATTAGGTTCACAGTTGATTTTTTTTTCCTGCGAAGATGGATACTAGTTACTCCCAGTCTTGTCCAAAACTTGTTACTTAATTGTGTCCCTCTTTTTCTTAAGTTAGCAATTGATGCTTTATATCTTAAAAAGGGCTTTTATTAATGAAAAGATATGTGTTTCATCTAAAGAAATAGGCTGATGATAATGGATTATATTCAAATGTATTATGAAGGACATCTCAAATATAGGTATATGTGTTTGTGCTTCAATGCTACTGATAGATATAAATATCAGTCAGGCTCTCTGTTTCGTTCTCTATTTTATACATGTAATTCTTTATTGTATTTTTAGAATGATTGTAATTCATTTACTTATATAGATTCTGTTCAGTTTAAAGCCAAATAACAGTAATGGGAAATGCCCCCCACAAAACAAATATGCTTTCATCACCTACCATGTGAAAAGATTTATATCATAAACTTAGATGTTAATGTAAAGATTTTGACAAAAACTGCTTTAAAATTTACTTATTGAACATAAAAAGGTTAAAAATAAAATGATCTGTGACACAGATCAATTCAAGTCCTCTTAAAAAAAATACTTATTCAACAATATTGATAAATTAGTTTGGCCAATATAGATGTTTTTGGTAACTTTCCCAATACGGTTATTTGGCTTTAATGTAAAAAAAAAAAAAAACTTATACAGTACTCTCCGCTTAGTGGGGTTGTGTTTTGCAAGGGATATTTAACCCATTTAACAGGAGTACCCCTTTAAGTGGTGGAAATTTCCTGAAGATACATAAGAAATGTTTCTTCAAATCTTACCAGTTTAACAGGAGTACCCCTTTAAATGTTACCCCATTAAGCAGAGACTACATACTATACTGTACACACACACGCACAATTATGACATTTTGCATTTAGAGGACAACTATTGTGTTTCTATTTGTACTCGTCTACAAGCACCTGAAGCAACGAAGCACAGTATCTCGATTTGAATTCAAGGATTATTCAAGGATTATTCTGACGCTGAATGTTTAGTTAATTTTCATTTTGACCTGTCCTTGCTCTAACACATGTCCATGAAGTTACAATATTGCTTACTTTAAATCTAGAAGAATCAATGGGCTGATGCATCATCTATATTGTTCTGTGTTTATTTTAACAGTATTCTATGCTAGGCAACCTAGATTTGTCCACAGACATAGTTCATTATGAGTACTATGTTTAGGTGTAGATCATGTGTGATTATGAAATGAATGAATGATATTGTTTTGCTTGCCCCCAGCCTGGATATAACTATAATTATTTTGTACAAGAAAGTGTAAATATATATAAATCTTGTATACCCAGGCAGGGACTTGGTAGCATGATTTGTATATAAGATGAATTTTAATACTCAATGCCTTTACATGTACTTCATGAAATTGGAATAAAAAACAAATATTTGAAAATATTCACAATGTTATTGGTAACTTGCATATATTCATTTACAAATTTGTTCAGCCACTTAAATGTTTGTTTGTGTGTGTGTGTGTGTGTGTGTGTGTGTGTGTGTATGTGTGTGTATGTGTATGTTTGTGCTTGCATGTGTGTGTATATGTGTGCAATGTTTTGTTTGTGTGTGTTCATTGATTGTTTGTGTGTTTGTTTGCTTGCTTGTTTGTTTGTGTGTGTGTTTGCTTGCTTGTTTGTGTGTGTGTGCGTGTTTGCTTGCTTGTTTGTTTGTTTGTTTGTGTGTGTGTTGTGTATTTGCTTGTTTTTGTGTGTTTTGTTGTGAGTGTGTGTGTGTGTTTGTTTCCTTGTTTGTGTGTGTGTGTGTGTGTCTGTCTGTCTGTCTGTGTGTATAAGTGTAAAACAGTATAAGTTTCTTTGAATGTGGATGCCTGACAACCATATGAAGCATTATATTCCTAGGAGAAATTTGTCTCATTTTGATTATTGTTTTTTTTATGCAAAATTAGTTTATCAGTAAATTAATTTGTAATAAATTAAACAAATTCCTCATGAAAATGTGTCTGTAAATCGGATAGAGTGAATATTTCTCCCTAAATTTTCCTGTATTTATACCTCTAAGGCTCTAACCGCCATCGTCGACTGAGTTACAAAACTCAAAAGAACCAGATCTGCTGATTTGTTCCTAAAAATGTGATGAATCTATAGGCACTTGACTTCCTTCTTCTTTTTAACCAATTTTCTATAAAGTGTAGCTAATCAATGTGTAGCTAAGCTCTCTATGAACACTTGTCCAAAGGCTGTGTCAAGTAGATTCTAACAACTCAATTTGACACCGAGAGTCAAAATTGTAATATATTCCAATTTTAAATCTCGGTGTCAAATTAAATTGCTAGAATCAAGATCTTGTGTAAAAACAAGCCATCAAACTCTTCCCTCCCACCGTACCAAAATAGTCTAGCGCCCCCAAGCAGAATGTGTCAAACCTGAGAGCAACTAACGCGGGAACTAACGTTATAAATAATTGACTCTAAATAATATCTATGCGAATTATTGTCAGGAGAGCTGCCGCGTAGAAGCAACCGTCGCAAAAGTAGTCAGATACATTTCAGAATCAAATTGAGTATACACATCAAGACTTTTTTTGATAAAAAAAAGCGTGCCACATTTTCGGAAATGTCTCTTGTTTTGCAATTTCCCCCTCAAAATGTTACCATTGTGCCACAGTTTTTCAAAAACCTTTTGCAACATAATAATTGCTAGATAGCATTTTGTTGTTGGACGTCCCCCGGACTCCACATCAATGATTTTTAGCACATGATATTCGATTTAACCATAATGTAAACATTTTCCCGACATATATCATAATAGCATAGAATACCTCTTGATCAATAAACAAAAGATCGTGATGCGTGTAGCCTAAAAACAATACTTTGGGGCTCACAATCTATTGGTGACGCCGCAAATGAAACTTGAAAGAAAGGATATTCGCACAAAGATTCTAGCAGTCATATTCCTTCATTTTAGATTATATAAAATGACAACTATTGGTATTGATTATATTATTAATAATTGTGATTATAAGATTCCAGTGCATACTGCATAGTGTTTAAATGTTCATTATCTAATAAATCAATAAAATGAAGTATAAATAAACAATACACAATTACATTCTATTCCTCACACTCTTTCTTGCTCGCTTTCCTTTTCTATCATAATCCTTTTCTCTGTTTTTCTTCCCCGCTTCCCTTTTATCTCTTTCTTTCTATTCCACTTAAAAATTACTACCCCGTTCTTTACCTCCAGTCTCATCTCAATCGTTTTAACTCTCTCCTTTTCTTATACTTTATATTCTGCTCTGTAGTCTTTACCTCTCTAATTCCTCCCTCTCCTTGTTTCACCGCTGTTGTCAATTCGAGGACTTGTATAACTGAACGTATAATGTAATGCCTTTTCATCATTTTGATTTTTTAAGATTGTTGTAATAGTGTTTAATGTGCATCACTTTGTGTGCATAATTATAATGTGTATTTGTAATGTATATATGAATATTATTGTCATTGTACCAATGTACCATGATCATTGTTGGTATTCGGACCTTTGTATCATGCCATTTATACCGGATATAATTTTTTTTAAAGAATAAATAAATAAATAAATAAATAAACAATACGAATGTTGAAGTATTTTCGATACATAGCAAATACTTTTTGCCCGTGATATTCAAACATGTAACTATTATACTTACTATTATGTGTACGTTTTAAATTAATAACAATATAATCATAAAGGTATATTGGTAATTAAAAAGTATGATATATCTAACATGCAGAAGTATGTATACGATTCTACATTACTAAGTATGCAATGCAACCGAGACCTGAACAAGATTATGGCTATAAGGATATTGGGTGTAATTTTTAGTACACTACAAACTTATCAGACCTCATAAATGTTATGTTTTCTCAACCACTGTAAAGTGATAATCAATACATACATACATGTATACTAAATATAATTCGTTTGTATTAGAGTAATCACATTCCAATCGTTAAGATAATATATCGGTGATTAAAATATTGATTTGACTTAAGTCTTAAAAGTTCGTAGTCCAGAATCAGCGATTCAAAACATTTTTACAAGTCCTATATAACTATGAGGAACTGGTTTTTAAAAAAAAATCTGAATGATTGTTTGATTTTATGTATGAGCAAACAAATAAACAAACATGCACAACTAATGTGTGATTTACAGTATGTAATTGTTGGTTTTTATCTTCAAAACATAACTCTTCATTCGTTGTAGAAAGTAAAATTAAATGAAATATTGTTTGAAAATATATATCTGCAAATTTAGTTAGAACTTTTTGATATGATTACATCTTTACGGGGAGTGGATTGAGTAGACAACGTCGAGTGATAATGCGAAACAATACAATTCAAATCGGCAAATTCTGTTTATAAAGCAGAGCTGACTGGTTGGTGCTAAATATTGGCAGAATGTCCATATCCTTATAGGCTTATCACTCGATGGTAATAATTTTAGCCTTAGGAAGCGGAAGTCCGTTTTGTAGAAAAATTAAATTCGTCTGGGACTTCCGTCATTTTCTTCTGAGCGCCGCAAAACCTCTGGAGAAACCATCCCCAAATCCCATAAAGCGACTATTTCCGCATGTAGGCATGGTAGGTGGAAATCAGGACGTAATTATTCCAGGTTCATGTTTTGTTTAAAGATACCAACTCCAAGTAAAATACAACCCCCCCATCAGAAATAACCAGTACTTGTCCTTATATACAACAAGGGAGCTTTTTTTGCTATTTAACTAATATTAATCGCGTTATTTGAATACATATAATTAGCAGCACAATCAATCGGCGTAACGTACAGTATTCAACTCAAACAGGTTGGTTAGCTGGTTATTTAGTTTTGACAAGGAGGTACTAGGTTACCTCCTTGGTGTTTACAGACGCGTTCAATCAATTATAGGTTTCTTATCAAGGGCAGCCCATACAAAAAGTAATCTTGGGGTGGTGGTTGGATGGGAGCCGGGGGGGGGGGGGGGGGGGGGGGCTGGTCACCCCAACATGACTGGCTACGCACCCGCGTAAAAAAAAAAGCGTCGAAGGGTATTTTCAGCTATACGGCGTCGTCGACGTTTTCCGTTAAAAAGGGGTGTTTTTCAGCACTCATTAAAAAAATACCCACAAAAGGGTAGGCTACCTTTTCAGGTGCACGTCGTCGACGTTTTCCTTAAAAAGGGGTTGGTTTTCAGCACTCATTAGAAGAAAAAAAACCTCAAAAAGGGTACCTTTTCACCTGCACAAGTTTTCGACGTTAGGGTCCATTTTCAGAGGTTGATGGACACGGGTGGGAAGCACTTTTGTATGAGAGTGACCCCACCCCCCCCCCCCCCCCGGGGGTGAGAGGAGATGACTAACCAGGCACTCGTGCTACCAGAGGGTTGGTCAAGTGGGGTACATGCTCCTTTGCCCACCTTATCTACACCACTCGGCAACACTGCTGTACTCCTGTTTTAAAATTTTATTTTGTAGGTTTTTCTCTTTGCGTGTGTAATTAGAATCTCATATTTGTTTACTTCTAAAAGGGGGAAAACATATTTGCAATATTTGTTCTTCCTTGTTTCATAGATGTAAGAAATAGTTTGGAAAACAATATTATGTTCACCCCATAATATTTCCCCCTTTTCTTGTGAAATTATATATATTTTTCTTTTCCTTGGTACGTGAGCTGCAGTGAACCATTTGATTGGTCTCCCGGAGCTATTGTGGGCTATTGTGGGCTATGGTGGGCTATTGTTACAATTTGCATTCTATAATTTACACAAAAAGATAATGTCAGAAGGAACACAGGAAATGTTTTGGAATTTCCCATTGAGTTTTATTTTATCATTCATAGCTGAAATGACATAATCGTGTACTATAGGCCCCACCACTGCGGTGGGGCATAACCTAACCCTAACCCTAACCCTAATTTGGTGGCTATATGTCAGATTTAGTGGCTATTTAATAAGATTTATTGGCTACATAAGTGTATACAGTATAGCAGTGGTGGGGCCTAATACACGATATTGCCGCTGAAATCAAGAAAAGTACAAACTATTCCGCTCTTCATCGTTACAAAGCGAAACTGAAAGTATACTACATTATGTTTCTATTTAGAAAATGCGATGTGCTTGCTTCTAGTTCTGTATCGCTCAGTATTTCGGGGTTTTGTATCTTGGATCTTCAATCTTTGATGAACACGTGTAATAAGGCTGGACATTTTGCCAGAAAGCATTTTGTTTGTAAACACAGGATTTGTCGTAAATCTACTTTCCTTCATAAAGTGATTATCGTAAAACCAGCGGAGCGTAAACATACCGTTAGATTATGCATTGATAAAACACACAATGCGATGCCCATATTATGAATCACTCACAACATCACCTTCCAAGAATAAACAGTGACGACTCCATTAGTGTTGAGGTAAAATATTTTGAATGATTATTACTTTGCATAATATTTCCTGATTTAACATACTCAATATAATATTATTATTGCATAAAGTTCCTTTTAATATTACAATAGTAAAGAATACCGAGACAATTGTGATGATAATGATTAAACAATAATATAAATATTGGTACATTTGACTACAATATCCCCTATTTGATGAATGGAGTTGGCCATACGTCATCCGTCGTCTGATACCGCGCCACTCGCCGTTCCTACGTTCCCACGCAGTGTGTACAAAAATCTTAATACGGGAGCAGAGAACACACAGCCGCACCCCACCGGGTTATATGCATGGAATATAGTTGTAAACAAAATCATAATCGGTGATTTAGCGGAATTATACTACCACGGCGTTTGATCATTTATATATTTTATCAGCGAGACATCATCATCTTGATGTTCTTTGGAATGTTCGATTATCATCAATTTGTGTTAGTGCAGAATTGTCAAACTTTGTGAGGATTAAAATCGTGGGATACCACCGATACAAAACGGGAGGAGGAGGAGGAAAAGAGCCGGTGATTAGATGACAACAATCCGGCCGGGTGGTTTCACGTGTTGAACTCCCTATGCGCGTTGTCTGTTGATGCGGGCTGGAGGTTTTGCACCTGTTATTGGTAAACCATCAAACTCAAAGGAACTACAGCATCAGTGCATCTGGATTTATCAAGGAGCTTTACAGGAATTATATTATTCTCACATCTCTTCGAGGATTACTTTCGTTTTTTATTTGTTGAATAGTGAACTTAATGGACTGCTGAATAACTGTTGGGAAGTCAAAATACCAGTTTGAGAAGGTAAAAATCATGAAATTATAATACTTTACTAGTTGTTTTATAATTTAACTGTATTTTTTTCTCATGGTGATGATCCACAATTATTATTAAAGGCCCGGTCACATATCACCGGATAGCGTAAACGGATGCCGGATGGAGAGTAAAAGCAATTCGTTCGTCTGCGTTCATATGCATTTCTTGTTTGTTCATTGTCGGGCGATGTTCTATCCAGCGGAATGTTTTGTACGTGTATGAAGCAACGGCCGGAGATGACTTTCACCGGATAATTTGATTTTGCAAATTTTCTATTTGTTGGGCATCCCTTTATGCTATCTGGTGATATGTGACCGGGCCTTTTTGGGTAATGCATTAAGGACTGTGAATCATAATTTATATGATCCTTTCAAATACTTCTTCTGCATTAAGTAATTAAAATTAGGTTACCACTACCAGTAAATGTTGAGAAAAGAAAAGTGACATATTGATACATCATTGTATGCATTAAATTAATTGTCCTTGTAGAAGACATTGTAATTTTGTTACAGTATTACAATACTACTAGTCTAGTTTATATATATATGCATTAGAATCATACTTAATCATATTTTCTCTGTTCGCATAAATGTAACCAGAAGAACTATTATTTCTTTTGGCACAATTTTGTTTTGTGAACTTAGTAATATTTTGATATGTTTATGCGGTAGATCAGAAAGGGTTAATACGTCTTGTATTGAACAATCAAGTAATTTGAATGTGTATAATCCAAAGATACACAAATATCCATGGGAATTTTTGTTGCATGACCTTCGACCTTATCTCACTATGTCAAGTTGAGTCATCCTTTCACTTTCCACTTGAGTAATTGAGAACTACCAAAATTTAAATTTTAAACACTTGTAATACTACTCAACCAGGGCTATAAATTAGGCACGGGGAAACCCAAAATGAGCTTTGGGCTGCCAAAATTTTGACCAATTTGCCAAATTTCATTTGCCTGATTGAGCAACAAAATATAACGATATTTCTGTGTTTACAGGCAACATGTTTCTGATGCCATGTACTAAATTACAGGTATATATCAGTTAACAGGAAAGGCTGAATGTACAATATCTTGCATGCAATAGGTTAACAGATGACATGCTGATCTTGAGTGCATCCCGCCCTAGCACTGTGTGAGGCTAATATGTGGGGCTCTTCCTCTCTGTTCATTTTATTGTCCCATTCTCAGTTCGAGCAGATCAAGGAGGTTTCTATTATTCGAATAGTAAGTATACCTCCTTCTTCTTCCAATAAATACTTCACTGTCTTGAACCTTGAACCTTGAAGAATTACTCTCCCAAAAGCGTCCAAGAGTATTTGTGGTACTTCTTCTTCTCCTTGTACAGATCATACTCTGTTCTTTTTATATCGTGTGTGACCTTTGACCTCATACCTCTACTCCCACAGGTGTATGCTGCCCAGGGAGCAGCCAAGTCCCATTTAGGACCAACTGGATCAGATAACTCGTCTCACCATGACGTCACCGCTGGATGCGCTGCGGACAGCCTTCTTGCGGGGATGCGTAGTGACAGCGGTCGTTGTTTTCCTCGTGGGGTCGTATTTCACGCCGACCACTGCCCTGAGCCTCTCGCTGGATGTGGATGGTAGCCATGTCTGTACGAGAACCGAAAGGTGCGTATATCAATATGATACAAATTATGTCTGTTCAGTTGAAATATTTATTGGGTAGATGGATACAGTGAAACCTGTCTAAAGTGACCACCAAAAGGAAGCAAGAATCTATAAAGATGTTTTTTCTGCAGGGGATCACTTTTGGTGGCCATTATAGACAGGTTGGTTGATATTGTTGCCTTTGGCCGTCGCCTGTTGCGCCAGCCGACGGCGGTGCAATATAAAATACTTGCTGCGCTTATGACACTTTATATAAACAAGATTCTAAGTACTAACGATTGAACAATCACCCCACAACTAGTTCCACACACCCACCTGTTCTGTCTCACTGCCGTGTGCCCGCTGCTCACACAGTCTCACGACCGTATCTCCGGCGTAGCTAGTGGCTGGCAGACCTCCGTTACTGGACTTCGTCCGAGGGAATTTGTGTTGTCCAAATCCTAACACCTATTACCCTACTTGGCACTCGAAGCCCCAGCACCCCAATAAGCCCTATACAACCAAAAGAACCTTCTACAACGGATCTGCAGTCGAACGAGGACAGCGGGAACACAATTCACAAGCTATTCACTTTCTTGCACTAATTTCCTAACTCTCGAGCTTTCTCTAAAACAACGACTAGTCACGGCTGGCTCTAGCGAAGGAATGAGGCCGTGTTAACGTGCGTACTCAACTCCTAACCGAGAGAGTTTTCGGAGTCATCCAAGGAAACCCCGTATTTTTCGGGGTTACCCTGACTTTCACTCGGGGGTAAATAACGAGGCCCTCAACGATGGTTGAGGCGGCCCGACACATATCCATATAACCTAAACGCCCTTGGCTACGGACGGAGTCAATCCAAACCCCTGTCGGCTACCAAGGGGAATTCAATTCCGCGGCTACGGGTGGAATAGCGCCATCTACGATGGGGTGTTTTTACCCCCATCGTCTGCTAGGTAATCCTGTAGCCCCACAGGATCCCTGTTAGCTGGCGACGGCTTCAATATCTAGGCAGGTGGCTGCTACCTTGAGATATATAATTCATGTTTCAATTCCATCACATTAATTTTTTTTTTCTTTTCTGCACAATGTTATGGGCTTACATCCTACAACTAGGGCTCAGTTTTATTTTAGCAAATCTTATATATAATTGAAAATTTCCTGTTTTAATGTCAAAATTAATTTTTACATTTTGACAAGAAAAAAGTAAATCCATTCAACAGTTGTATCACTTTGAAGTTTGGACAGTACTTATGACTATCCCAAGCAGACCTACATTCAATTATAATGCAGACAAACCTAAATACTGAACTCTAGACAGATAAATAAATTGTTACTTTGCTGTAAATCTGGAATACTTTAAAGGGCTAGTTGAGTTCTGGTAAGGAGAGTACAGTTTTGGTAAAACTGCATTTTAGTAACCAAAACCTGCATCATTACATTACAAACTAACTAGAAAGGAACACAAAATTACAAATGACGTAGTAAAGATCATGTTATCATTCAAAAAGAGCCGTTAAAACGTAAGAGGGCGCTCTCTAAACACTCATCGGTTTCAACCATTTTGAATAAAATATTGTGCATGTGATGTTTTGTTGAAATAGTGATTAGATAGAGAAATAACCAACAACTATTTAAATACCTATTTTGTAACTTTTTGAAAAGAGGAAGCATTTTTTTGAATTTTTAACGGCTGGTTCAAAATTCTCTAATAAACCTGGGGCCCCAGCTTTATTACAAATTGTTATATTTATGGATATTTCAGCCATCTCTGAACCGATTTTGATCAAACAAAGATGATTTTATTATTTAAATATTATGCTCTTTCAAATTTTACACTCAGTTTTTCATACAAAAAAAAAGTAGTCTAGCGCCCTCGCTACCAAAACTCAACTATCCCTTTAATAGATAGATTTCCCCAGGAGAAGGAAACCTGATAAGCTTTTGAGATCTTCAAATTTGTCATATTTTATCATATTTTATCATGTCATTTTGACTTTTGAAAGTTGAAGAAGAGGTCAGGTTGTTTACCAGAGCCTTCTTAATTCTCTCCAGATTTGAAGACAATCTGAAAAGATTCTTCACTGATCAACATATAACAACCACGTTTGAATAACATTCTTTATGAACAAAATCTTACTAATATTCTCAAAATGTCAAGAGAATTTCACAAACTTGAAAGGCATTTAGGGGCAGAAGAAATGAATAGAAATGTTCCCATGGAGTTGTACAAATTGTTCAAAATCCAAGCAGCGTCAACATTTTAACTCTGACTCAACTTTCATGTATTATTACATTTAGAAGATGGTACACAGTTGCAATAGTGATTGTACAAATTAAATCACAGTTCATTGATTGTAGGATGTATGATTTATATTCTCCTGTCAGAAATGTTTTCTATTGACAACTGTAGTGTTATTGTAAGTATGTACTAAATACAAATATGTGTAATTGTATATCATTGCACTTTAATTGTTAATATTGATGACTTTCATTCTTAGTGTGTAAGGTTAGACTTAGTGAGAAACACATATTGTATTACTAATTATAACCAGCGAATGATGACTAGGCAAAGAAATACGCCAGATCAAATGTCAGGAATTGCTCCATATCTCAACAACTTGACCTAGAAGTCACTTTCATTTTCTGGTTTCACAGAGTAATTAACCAGGTTTTGCAGTCAGGAAAATGAGAAGTTATAGAATTGTTTTGGCTGATTTGCAACTTGTGTTAGGTTGAAAGGGAGGGGGGGGGGGGGGCGGTATGGGGAAAGGGGTAGGGGCTGGGGGCATTATCTAGGCTAATAGATCAATGCCACCCCCATTTTGTTAAAATTATTGCCAGGGGAAAATGAACTCTTATTTTGGGGGCTACTTTTTAAAGCTTGCCTTTTGCGAATGTTAACATGGCACTCTGCATTTGAATTGAGTAATAGATGCCATTTCCACATTCCAGGGTCTCTTTATGAATTTAAAGGGTTTATTTTTGTCATTGGGGCGGGGGGGGGGGGGGGGGGCAGGGGGGAGGGGGCCCTCAGGCCTGTAATTATTGCATCACTTTCTAGCCCTTCTTACTTCCTTCTCCATTGGAAAAATGAACAAAGCAGTATGAGAAACCATTTTATATTTTGCCACATGCACCCCCCATCTCTGAAAACTTTGTCCCCCATCTTACCTCAGGGCTACACCACTGGCTATTTGTCATCAGTCTCATAATCTCCTCTAAACTTCCTCTAAGAGCTGTTCCTTGATTCTCAGAGGGACTGTTTCAGAGTGTCTGTGTTTTGCTTTGCGCCCCTTTTTCCTGTATTGTCTGGTACCTGTCCGTTCCATGTAATCCAGATAGTTCATGCCCCATGGGTTATGGGAAGCCTTCTGGACCAAAGTTCCAAACCAATTACCATTCTACCATTTTGAAACAAAAAATTGTGTGTTGCTCAGGATTTATCGATCATGTTTTTTTACTAGCATTTTGTGTCATATCAGCCGAGGAAATGAATTGCCCCAAGTAAAATATATTTTGACCTACATTATAATGCATACATATTTTGTAATTGTAGTTGATTCTTTACAGTACAAAGCACCTGCCTAGGAAGTTGTATGTGTTTGAAAGGAGGAATATGATTGCCTTCAAGGTCAAATATGTGAACTCGCACATTCATGCTAGAAATAAAAACATACTTTTTTTAAAAGTAGTACATTTAGTAATTCAATGTATTCATTCTTATTACCTTCTGTATATTCCTACAGTATTTAAATAAAAATATTCAGTGTCTTATATCACAAAACCTTTTAAGTTGTAACATACTGTATCTCTATTCTGTTTTTATAATTTAAATTGTAACCATTTCTAGCTGCAGTTATTTTCCAGACAAAAGCAGCATCATTGATAAGTTAATTAGATTTATTATGAATATTTCATCTTTTTAAACAAATCTTTTTGCTGTTTCTTTCTGCAGTTATTTCCAGACCTACGCAGCATCTTACAGTGAACCATATGATCAGATCTACTACACAAAGTGCACAGACCTCACTAACTGGTTCAGATGTACCCGTAGAAGGTAACAATTATTTGAAATTCAAAATTATACCAAGAGGAAATTGTAAGTTTCATTCATCCTGTTATGTGCTACCCTGCCAATTTTGTTATTAAATGTGAATAGTAATTAATTCCTCTGGTTTGTACTTCATGCTATTTTTACCCTTTTTTGGCACCTTTGGTGTCGGAAACATGAACAACTTAATTAATTGCATTATCATTACTATCAGATATAATCATCAAATATTCAATGTAATTGAAAACTTGTTGATAATTCAGATAGAATGGGAACAAAATTCTTGGTCCTTTGAACAAAATTGACATTCCATATTCCAATCAAATATACTTATTGTTATATCCGCCGTGTGTATGATAAAATACAAACAAACTTGAAACAACACAGAATGACTGAATTGTAAATTACTTTGCATCACTCACTATCGTTATTTACCCACAATGAAATCATTAGCAAATGTCTACCCACAAGCTTTTTGTTAAAACAAATACATGGATAGATATATGGTAAATATGAAATAAGAGTTATTTCGGTACTATTTCCGGTTTTGCAGACATTGCAGTAATAGTTGGCTCAAAAATCAAACTGATTTGGATGGTTTTGTTCTTTGGCTTCAGATGTAGACGGAAACTCAAACACACCAGCTCACATATTGTTGTGCCCCCTTTGTATTTAAAGGTTACCCATACATAACACTTGTATGGATTCAGATCCAATGTAATCTGCTTGAGGGCATGTAGACAACGTATGTAAGACGCATTGTGTTACATTACAATACACTTAATGACATGTTCTATACGGGACTGACTGGTACAAGAATATTGACTGTTAAAAATGGGCAGTCTAGTTTTCGTTTTTACAAATAGGGAGTTTTATAAAATAAAAAAAAGACATGGCTGTAAAAAAAAAATAGTTTCGATTTGCAAATTTGTTTTCTTTCTTTCTAGATTGGCACAGGGTTTTACTGTCTGTGCCCCCTGTCTATTAAATTGAAGTTTGATTCTTGCATCTTAATGAATGTAAACAATGGGAGATACTGACAAATTCATTGATATCTTAGAACTGTAGAATGCACACTGTAGTATTTTCCCTCAAAAAAGTATAATAGTAACTGCGAAAGTTACAACGTATTCAAACATACAAATGTTCTTGACATTTACAAAGCATTTGTGGCTGGAAGAAAAGTTGGCAAAATGTGCGTGGTGTGCATGCAAAATGAGTACATGGTTTTGTTCTGGCACATTCTATCGCTTAGAGTCTCTCTCTCACATTCTCGCCAATCCTCTCTCACATTCTCTCAAAAGCTGCCTGACATTCCGACAAGGCGGCAGAACACAAAACACTTGAGCTTACAAGTTACACCTCCTGTGCCCCCTGTGTATTAAAAGGTCACTCATACATCACATTGATTAAACCCGAAAAGACCACGGATTGAGTCACTGCAAAGAAATCCACTTAGCCAGTCTCGTTTAAATTATTATACTTCACTTGCCAAATCTTCCCCTTGAACCTGCTCCATGTTGGACTACAAAACTTTAACATTGTATATATAGGACGACATGAATTATGATTTACATGTCGGAATATGTTTCCTAGTTTGTAGTACACGCTATTGCATAATATGCAGTTGGCTTATACTGTACTTACTCATGAATTATGAACACCATATTCTAAACTTATTTTAAATACCCTGTCGGGTTTGTAAATATTGTGAACATACTTTTAGCGTATCCCATGAATGTTATTACACCTGACTTAAGTCTTAATAAATATGTGCATACTTTGCAACTTAGATACATTTAGTTTACATTTTGTAAATTTAAGTGCCCTCGTCCATTCAGGGGAAGTAAAGATCCATTTGTATGTTCTCTTATAATTATGCTTTATTATCAGACAGTGATTTTCCTGAGGCACTAATTGGTAAATGGTCATTCGACACTGAGTGCAGTCGACATATAATATTCAATGATTGAAATGTTAGCTGTCACCACATTAATATGTCAATTAGGCACTGACATGATATCTCCAATGAAGGGATATTAACCCTCTGGTTGCCATGGTCAACTCAAGTCATGATCGATACTCAAAAAATAATTATACATTAATTGTTTTTAAATTATTGCACACAATATAAGTTTTGAATACACTAAAATGTTTTACCAAGCAGAACTTTAAATTCCACGAATTTGTCTTTGAGAAATTCTGTAAACTTGTCTTTAAGAATCGGGTCAAGTGGGTTCTTGAAATTTTAGTTGACACTCCCGAGGTGTAATATTTCAACGGTGTGTCATGAATTCATTCTTAATCCTTGAATGCAGCCATCATAAAAGTACCATGTTGTTTCAGAGTGTAGTGCAGTATTATAGTCAAACCTGTCTACTGTGGCCACCAAAGAGAGACAGGTGGCCTGTACAGACAGGTTGACACATATGTACATGTGTGAATTGTCTATGGAATACCAAATAGTGGTCACTATAGACATGCAGCTAATTAATACATCTAGAGAGGTGGCCACTACATAGGCCATATGTGCAATGTTTGCTAAGTTCAGAGTTGTAGAAGTTTGTTTTTATGGTCTTTCACCTTTGACCAACATTTTTTCAGAAGACAAGGTAATACAGTAGATTTAGGTAATGATTACACTAGTGGTTTATGGTCCTCATTCACTGGCTTTAAGATTAATTCTGAATGTTTACATCATGTATGTACACACACCCCAACACAATTGTACCCAAACAAGATGCGCTCCTTGATATTGTTTAGTCCTACTTGTCAGTAAAGTATTCTTAGGGTAAGAAAAACAAAATCTTTGAGGCTCATTCTTAAAACTGTTTGAATATAAATTAACGACTTTGATTCAAGTCAACGTAAAATAGTCATTTTACTTAAGTTTTTCTTTATTTTTTTTTCGGGCCAGCAGATTTTAGTTTCGGGCCAGCAAAATTGGAAAAAGACTTATTCTACTTGCCCGACCGGGCCACCAGCAAAAAATGTTAATTTCGAGCATTGCCTAGGGCTAGAGTATGTTACCAATTCCCTGAAATATGCTTGTTTTATTGCTTCTTCTTGTAATTAACCTTGCTTGTTCAATCCTGTACTTCCATCTTCAGTCTTCCATGTATTGTGTTATCTCCTTTTGTTCACATAACATTCTATCCACAAATCTATAGATCGTCCCATCCAATTTACTGAAGGCTGTGGCCCTAATTTATCAGTGACGCTTCATTGACGTCACAATGCCAAGATTTAACAACCAGCCAAGGGCTACTGCATGTTCTTGTATGCACACGTGTATTAGCTTAACAGGGTCCTTTACATTGAACCCTGATTTATCTCGGCCTCAGGCCAAGAGCACTTTGTTGGAGGGTTTTCCCTCCTTATTAGGGGTAGTATGCGTGTAGCGATTGGGGGGGGGGGGAGGGCAGGGGGAGGGATGCAATGCCCCCCCCCCCTGCTGTAAGAATTCTGAAAAATATGATTTTCCACCTGGCCTTGTCTTGTTTGAACATCAATGTCTTGAATATTGTACATCGCTGCTTCTTATGCTACTTTTTGAGTCCTTCAATCTGATTAGATTTTGTCTACTTCAAGTTCATATCCTCCTTTTGTGCATCTTTATACTGTAAATCTTGCCTTGAAGAAATTTTTAAAGCTAACTTTGTGTACACACTCCATCTCTCATGAATTAGAAAAAGGGAATTCGATGTACATTATTATATGTCAGCAACTGATTCCGCCATGTGCAGTAATATATTTTAGGCAAACTAGGCATACCAGAAAAAAAGCAGTATGGTACATAGAATAGAAATTTGGGTGTTTTGCTGTTTTGAAAATAGGTTTTAAAAAATGAATGTTTTCCAGTTTAGCAGTTTACTTGCTTAATCTTTTCCAGTATTAACAAATAAATAAATATTTGTTTTCAAAACGAGAAACAAAATAAAAACAATTGAACACAAAAACAAATATAATCCAGCTTCCTGTACTTTATTGCCCGATCATGCTAACATTTATTTTGGTTGGCTCAGCTAATATGAAGATAGGAAATGGATATCATTAAGGCAATATGACCAAAAGTTCCTGTATCATATAATTGTGAATAGAAGAAAAGTACCAGTTTAGCTGTTTTGAAAACATGTTGAACATGAATGTTCTCAACTTAAGCCTTCTTTTTTTTGCTCAATCTTTTCCAGTACTTTTTTGCTCAATTTTGCCTACTCTTGCCTAACAGTTATTTAGGTTAGCTTTACTATAGAAATATGATAAAGATAAGAAATTGATGTCATTATGTAAAAATGACCCAACATTCTAAGTGAATATTACTTGTGATGAAAAAACAGTAACATTTAGGCTATTTGGAAAAAATTAATACTTTGCCAGTACTTGTTTGCCCAATCTTGCCTAACATTTATTTTGGTTTGCTTGAGCTAGAATGTTCAAAGATAGGAAATGCATGTCATTATGTAAAAATGACCAACGTTCTGAATGTTGCTAGTGACTAAAAAACAGTTACATTTAGGCTATTTGGGAAACATTAAAAGTGCTTTTCCAGTACTTTTTTACCCAATATTGCCTGAACAGTTATTTTGGTTGGCTGAGCTAGAATGAAGATAGGAAATGGATGTCATTAAGTCAATGACCCCAAGTTCCTGAATCCTCACCTTACGCCAATAATCATGCGAGGGATGAGGTGACGGATATCCTTAGTGAAACACATCTCCTGTGTTGTTAATCAATCAGCATGGCTACATAAAGGTAGATGAAGAAGGAAAAACAAGGTTTTAATCGTGTATTAAAAAGTACATTTATTAGTAAAGCACACTAGTTCTTATCTGTGGAAAATTTTAAAATGTACCTTATATTAAATATAATTTTAGAAATGAGGTGAGTGGATTTCCTCCTAAAAACTCTATGTATTTCTTTCTTCTTTTAAACGTTTATCCTTATGATTTGTATTGCTTTCCTTTAATTATTTGGGGTGTCCCCATGCCCCCGTGCCCACCTGTAGCTACATGTACCTACGCCACTGATTTTGAGCATTGCATTATAAATGCACATGAAGTAGCTAGGACACCCAAGGTTTTAATCATTGAAATTCACTTTCACTAGCAAAGCATGCTAGCCTATTGAAATAAATGTATACCACCAATAGTTATTATTTCATGTATTATAAATCATATATGGGTAGATATAAATTTATCACATTCCTTCTCTCATCTTTCTCTGTTTAGAGTTGAGGATATAGGACAAAATATCATTTGTTTAATGACGTGATATTGTGGGCAGGCTTTGCTCTCTGTCTAACAACATGTGCATATATACATGAGACACTGCATGTTTATTTCATGTTTCATGAAGCATATAGGTTGATATTGAATTCATTGCCCTTCCCAGATCGTTTCCTCCCCTCTCTGTATAAAAATATCATCGGTGAGGACTCGCCGACTCGATACAGAGAAATGAGGCTGCGCATCTCTTGGGTACCATCACTCATCAGTCAAGCAAAGTATTCGTAAATACATCTATAGACTTTCGGCACTGAATATTAAATTATGATTTATTAAACACCTAGGTCCTGTTGCAGAGAGAGATACAATCGATTGTAAGTTTCAATTGACATAAGTCAGAAACTTTGCACGTTTCAACCAATCAGATTCACGCATTTAGAACACATGATCTGACTTACAATTAATTGTAACTTACAATCGATTGTACATGTATCTCTTTCTGCAACGGGGCCCTGAAGTTTAACCATCCTAGTTTTTTCCTTTTCTCTTTCTAGAACGAGATACAGGACGAAGTACCGCCAGCAGGTGAGAACCCGATACCGGGAGCTGAGGCTTTGCTGCCCAGGGTACCATCAGTCTAACAACATGTGCATACGTGAGTAGTATGTCATTTATTATTCAACGCCTGAGATAACGTCACTGTCAATTTGTTTTGAAGGCATATATAAAGTAAGAGATGTAAGCTGTCCATTTCATTATTGTAAATCCCATTCAATCATTGTAGCTCGTGAAAGCAGGATTCCTCAGGGGCATTTCATTCTTTTTTCACCGGCCATGATCAGTCACTGTTACGTAGTGGCATACATGTAGCTAGGAATTTCCAGTGTTGGCGGAGGGGGGGGGGGGGGGGGAGGGTGGGGGCTTGCATTTTGTTGTGAGGGGGGCAAAGTATTTCACCTGAAAAGCAAACAAAGCACCATTTAGGTGCCCAGAAATTATGATATTTACTTTAAAAATAAAATGATTTTATAATTTTTCCAATTTCGTTTGTTCATTTGTTTCTAATAGCATTATGTTTGGTGGGTGGCACATGCTCCCCAGACCCCCCTTAGAACTGTAACTGTCATTTTGGGTGTATAGTTGAGAGAGTTGAGCTGTCCGTTTCATTATTTACTATCCCATTCAATCATTGTACATGTTGTACGCTGCACCAAATGAAAGCATACCTCGATCGCTACCATTAGTCAAGCGAGGGCAATTAATTCATTATTTAATGGCTGCTATTAGTCACTGCAATTTCTCAGATGGAGGATGATGAGGACAAATCTCACACTCAAACCCCCCTCTGCACCAAGCTGCCTGGTTATTAATATTCATAGCTTGCCTGGTCGGCTGGGCGAGTGCATCATAGGTTTTCCATCCTGACAGAAACATCCCCTTTCCCAATGTGTCCAAGTATTAATGTCATTGGGCATTTTAATATTCATGCTTACTAATAGATCATGATTTCACACTTGAAGTATGTTACATGGCATAAATACTGGAAATCATAATTTTATGACAAATCTGAAGTTAATGCATTATTATGACACATGTGGCAAACAAATGTATCCCTTACCCATTTGGGTGAAACACATTTTATTACCAATAGATAGACAATACATGTATAGAAAAGAGAAATTAAAACAGAATACAAATAAAACCATGAAACAATACAGAATTATAGTTTTTATACAGTATAGCAAACATTATTGATTCATAAATTCATTTTTTTAATGGTAAACAACTTGTTTACTTTTTCGCGGTCTGCTCGACCTGTCAGCCACAAGTATGTGGTCTCATGCCAGTAGCCAATCAGGGAGGAGAGGGCTCATACCATACTGTCGGGTTAGACTGAGAGTGAGACTGAGAGTGAGAGGGTGTTAACTCTAATTTGGGCTAAATTGAGATGCATAATATCGTGAAGGTTGGAACCTTCTCTATGTGATATAAAATGTTCAGATAACAATCATTTCTAATTTGGAAGTATTTATGAAAAATAAAAGAGTACCGTACTATGTTGGGGGTCATCCCATACTGTATGATGATCTTAGAAGTACACAAAGTGACTATTAAAGTGCCTGCCCTTCTCTTTCTCTACAGACCATATGTGCTAGGACCATGCACACTATATACCTTTCTTTGATGTGCTATGAATTATGCAATATATACCTAATATTAGGTGTGTATGGTGGCTTCTATGCAACACATACTAATGGGCACCACTACTCATCTATAGGAGCCTGTAAATTTTGGTTGCATAAACCTAATATTAGGTGTGTATGGTGGCTTCTATGCAACACATACTAATGGGCACCACTACTCATCTATAGGAGCCTGTAAATTTTGGTTGCATAAAAGCCACCATAACTAATAGGGAATATGGTAATGGCAATACGTGTATATGTGCAGCACCCCTCTGTTTGTTACATAAGACCCCCTTACCTACATGTAATAGTGAGTAGTGGCAACAGGCATGTACAAATTTATGTTTTACGCAGGTGCTCAGATGTGCTCATGAATTATGTTAAATATAAAATCTGGAGTAAAGGCTACTAGAGGACAGTCAGGAACCTACATGTAAACTCCATTTAAATTGATATTAATGAAGTTGAGACGAATTTACCATCAAGAATTGGCTTTCCAGACAAATTAATTTAGTATAGAGCAGGCATCGTAGAAACAAGATAACAGGCAAGACGCTCAGCGCAAAGATCAAGACAGGGCTTAAGGCAGTGGCCTACATGTAGCTACAGGAAGGCATGGGGGGGGGGGGGGGGCTGTGCTCCCCAATGATCTAACAAAAACAATACAAAACAAAGGGAAAATCTGTGGGAAAATACATTAGCAGTGACCCCCCCCCCCAAATCAGTCAGACTATGCTACACCGCTGGAATGGAACTAAGCTAGTGTGGTTGTACAAATATATATAATAGGTTTTTGTGAAGGTTAAAGCTGCGCTCTTCACACTAATTGACCCAGGTTCCAACATAGGTTGCTTCTCATGGATAGTGACAAAGGGCGGTCGATTTGAGATTTAGAAATGATTGAACGCAACTTTGAAAATCAAAAAACAAAATATATGGCCTTTTCTTGATAGATGACAGCTGATCTAGTCTGTCTGCATCTTGTCACAAAACCCTTTGATCCACCTTGATTAATGTCTGTCACCCTTTCTTTAAGATAGAGCCGAGGATTTTGTCTGATACTCTGCCTAAAGTTATTGGCAGGATTATTTCTCATATAGTGTGTGCTGTCAGCAGGAGATATACTATGCATGCGTAAAGTCTGAAGATCAGTTTTCTTTCAGAATAACTCTAAACCAAAACCCAGCTCCATGTTTTTTTGATAAAATCTTAAATTATCAGTTTATTCCTATATAATCCATATCAGTTCATTCCATCATTTTATTTCTTTTAAACAATTTGTCACACTCTGTCCATCGATATGATGCATTGGATTTCATCTTTTAATCTCTCTTAATTGATAGGTTTAACCTACTATTTCAGGGTGTATTTTGTTCTACAAACAGGATAGATTACTTTGCAAATATTTTAAAAGTAGGTCATTTTATTACTGATGTATTTGTACCCAAGAAATATACAGTCGGTAGACAAAATAACTAGAAAGTAGTTTGTACTTGACCTAGTATTCTATTATTGAAACAATAAATTTATCATGACATTATTGTAAATCATTTCACACTTTTCTCTTGTTTTATCTCCAAATGTTTTTCTGCAGCCATTTGCTCCAATCCATGTGTACATGGGACCTGTTCTTCACCAGATAGTTGTTCATGTGAGGCGGGATACAGGGGGTCTACTTGTGAGAGCAGTAAGTATTGGAAATATAATAATGACAATTATAGACCAGCATTTATATTGCACCATCAATCTAGAAATAGAGGCGCATTATACTGTACAATATATAACCCTTGCTGTAGTCGAGCTGCCTTGCAGGCGCATCTAGCATAGACAGGTGAGAGTTATAAGAACTTTAACCCCTTGTCTACAGGAACCTGGTGGGTCCAGTATTTATAACTCAATGGGAATTTCAAAATCTAGTAGGGAACAGGTTAACCCATTGCATACAGGAACCTGTTGGGTCCGGTATTAACTCTATGGGGATTGCACAATCAAGTAGGGAACAGGTTAAGGCAATATTTTGTATTCTGCATGGCTCCCAAGCTTGAAACACACTGATTATCCCAGAAGTTCAACAAAATCACTTAGCCCCCTTCTCTATAAACAGATGATATGAAGACTAAAGAGTTTACTTATAAATGCTTAAAACCTACAAAGCCATGTTGAAAAGATGATTTTGGAAAGTGGTTTTCTGTGCATGAGGATAGATATATATCTGTATGTTTGTGCATATTTGTACCTAGCAATTAATGCGTGTGCGATTGAGGTGGAATAATTGTGGTACGCATTTGACAGCAGTAGACTCTGCATCAGACACTATAATACTAGGGATATGTATGGCCAAGGAGTTACTGTGGGGCCTACCTTGGTATGGGATTGTGACTTGAGAAGAAGAGGTGAATTCATGCATTCATAATGCAGCCTGCCAGCCGTCGACCTACTATTCAAGTGATCTACGAAACATATAAAATGTAGTGAATAGGTGAGCAGAGAACATTATCCATGGCTGTCTAGACAAGTTCATACATTGTACAGCAGTTTGAAACCATTTATGAATGATCCAGCCAGGGCTCCACACTTACCCCTTTTGTCAGCGGCCCGGTCGGGCCAGTAAAATTATTTCATCCCCTTTCCTGGTGGCCCGAAATAAAAATTTGCTGGCCCGAAAATTTGATTTTGTAAGTAAACTTTTTACTGTTCAAAATATCACTATCTCCTGATCAAACCTGTGATTATAGATGAAGTATGTCATGAAAGAAAACAAGATTTTTCTTAGTTCTTGTCTATGTTGGGTTGAAAATCTGCTTGCCCGATCGGGCCACCAAAATATTACTTTTATAAATTTTTGCTGGCCCGAAGTGCAATTTCACTGGCCCCGGGCCAGTGCGAGTGTCGAGCCCTGGATCCAGCGATATATTGGCTGGGTGAAATATTGAGTTTAATTTCCCCCTGGTTTTCGGGCTCTAACCTTGTAGCTTACTGGCATCCTTGGGTGTAATTGATAGAGGCCTGCTTCAGATGACCCCTTCAACTTTCATTAGAGAATCAGAGATGATGTAGCTAAATTTGGAGATGTACCTGCTTGATCTTATTGGAATAAATTGCTAATCACCTCACTTTGAAATGTCATGAAGTTCTATCCCGTAGCTGTCTAGACATGTGTTAATCCCATGTACTTGAACAGTCTTTCAGAAGGCTTTAATACAAAGTATCATACATGATTTCTGTGGCTGGGGTAGTTGGAAAATTGTCTCTAGTCAGTGAATGGAGTCTGTTTATTGGAAAGTAAAAAGTCCTTCCAGCGCCAATGTGGCACATAAGGCGGTGCCTATCTCTGATTGTTTAGCCTTAGGCCACACGTCTACTTTACGCAGTGCATGAAAGCTACAGAAGGGAGCTAGTCCTGTAGAGGCCGTGTATAGAGGGAACTAAGTCATACTTTCATTCAAGGTGATGTGGCCAACTTAAGTGTTTTAATATATTGGGGTGAAAGGACTGGGTATTAAACTAACATGTTAAAATTTTATGCATATTGGTAGTTCCTGGTGACCCAAAAGTTTGCCTGAGGTTTGCCCCGCATAGCAGCCACTAATTATGCATGGTAGATCCCAAGTATTAATGTACTCGTACACTGAACCTGGTGTACCATGTATGTATCAACTATATTGTGTAGGCAAAGGGTTAAGAATAGGCTTTTATCCATTGGTCACGAGGCAAGGAATGCACATAAATTTGAATAAAGTGAATAGCTGCCTATTACACACATACCATCATATTGACACATCAACTTGGCCATTTGAACCCACTCATTATCAAGGTGTAAACCAATCTTGAATCATTTATTGATGTGCATGCACCCAATGTGTGCCCATTAGAGTACTTAGTTGGGTACGTGCAGCCAATGATATACGTGACCTGTTGCTACAAAATCCATCAACTCGCCAAATGTAAAGCTGAGCTAATTAACAAAAAACAAGGTCTATGTGACAGAATTTTTTTTTGCTGACCTAGGGTTAGACTCAGTCCAGGGTTTGTCTTCAGCCCTTTTAACTGTAAATGATATTACAGCATTACACATTTATAATTGTACTACAATTAATTCTGTCTATAAATTTCACCCAATTTTTACAGAAAAGGTTGTCTTTACACAGTTTGTAGAGAGGTATGGTCTTCATCTTAAGGTCCATTTTCATTCAATCTGCTGTCTAGGAAGTTGTTCAATGATCTTTATGTAGGTGGTCACTAAAGGAGGGTTAGAAGAACCATCACTCTTGACAAGGGAATCTGGTTTACTGGTTTTGAATTCATAAGAATATGGTCTTCCATTCCAAGATGATGACAAATTTTTGTCAGTGGGAAATGTTCTTATTTCTCAGAGAGTAATTTACTTCATTCATGTATCCATGAACAAATAATGTTGGAAAGCTGTAACCAAGCAACAGAAAGATAACAAACTGCAATTTAAAGAGGAAGGGAAAACCTGGAAAATTATTATGTTATGAATGGCTAAAGATGCATGAGAAGCAGGAATTAACTTTGACAATTTGATCCAAAAATTGGTCAGGAAATGAGAAAATTTAAAGCAGAAAGTGGCTCTTTTAGCACCTTTCTCAAAATGTTAATGATTTCTGATGTTCATCATCTTAATAATCAGAACATTTTCTAGAGTTTCTTCCACCTTTTTAATTTGCCATCAGCAGGAATATAGTCAAACCTAAGTGGCCACCTGTCTGTAACATACCTTGTTGTGGGCTTAAAGTTATACCTAACCCCAACCTGCTTAAAGTGGCCACCAAAAGTAATCCCCTGTTGAGAAAAGCAATGTTATGGAACCTTTCTATAGAGGCCACTTTGTTGGTTTACCTTAGGTAGTCCCTATTCATAGGTTCGACTGTACATTTTTATGGAAGCTGTCTATAGGGGGTCGCCTGTCTACAAAGGCCACATATCTTTTGTTCCTTAGGTGGTCACTATGTACAGGTTTGAATGTATGTACTTTTCTAGGAGACCTTTAAATTTCATGGTGAGTATGATATGATGCAAGCGAGGCTAATTTCCACTGATATTGTGCTTATTCACTCCCCTTTTAAATGATGAAAAGATAAAAACGCTATTCCAAGGAAATGATCAATTTATCTTGTCATCGGATAGATATAGTAACATCATACTTAACACTTCCTTGGGAACAAGATCCAACAACATCATCTGATAAAGTTTAGAGGATCATATGTTTCATAATGAAGACCTCGATTGCTGATTGTAAGGTCTGTTGATCTACTGTAGGCCTTTGCTGATGGATATTAGCTGATGATTGAAGTGTGATTATGAAAAGTAAGGGTGCACCTGAACAAGGTGTTTTTAAAAGTTTATTGAACTTTTTGTCTAATCCAGAATCATGTCATTGCCAAAAAAATGTTTCGGACTAATTTTTTTCTTCAAGAAACATGATTTTTCAGGCTAATCTTTATGAAGTGAAAGGATAAGCTGGAAAACACACAAGTTTCTGATCCTGAAAGCACCTTCAGAAAGCTTATCGTGTCTTGTAATTGGTTGAGAAATCTTTCATAATATTACCATAGAACTAGAACTAGAATAATAAAACTTTAGTCAGTTATAAGAGCTCTACATTGGAACAAAAATCATAAAATCAAAAAATGGCGATTAGCCAAATATCTCCACAATTGATGAATAATACTTTTGACCATCTGTGTTTATTACATCATGACTTAATTTCACATTATGCATCATAATTTGAAGAAACTTCCAGAAAATGTAGATTCTCAAGAAATGTATATTATCCTTGACTCATTCATCCATTAGATTGTTTGTTTGTTGTTGTTTTTTGGGTGGGGGGGGGGGGAATTCAAATGTCCAACAGTTTGATTCCGCATTTTAGAATGTAGATGTATGCTATGCTATTTTTTAGATATTTCTTTACTTCCTGCCATGTTCTGTAGATAATGTTTTCATATTCAAATATGTTATGAACTACTTATTTCATTTTTTTAACTTCATTTAAAAAAAAATCTTTTATTACGTTTTAAAGTTAGTGAGCGAAAATGAAAATCACACAAAATCTTCTGAACTGAACTGAACTATGTTCACATGCCACTACGGCGCCATACAAATGCTGTGGATCATCATCATATTAAGTTCATGTTAATGCACTTTATTTATGTTCCCCCAGAACAATCTTGAAGCTTATCGCCTCGTAGCCATAATACCCATACTAAGGTAGGTCCCATCTCCCAAGTGTACTACGAGAGCTCCCATAATGGTTCACATTTTGGAGCGTTGCCATTACGTTGAGTAATTGAATTGCTTATAGTTAGGGGAACGGAGCTTGCATAATTGCAGCTAAGTCCTTGCTTGCTGGTTGCCTCGATTATCAGATATACAGGCATTTAGTATATCGTCGTCGGGTTAGAGTGAGAAGGGCGATAAGTCAATTGTTGGCTAAATTGTACTGCATATAATCTTGTAAGTCAAAGACTTCATTATGTGATGCTGCATTTCCAGATAATAATATTTTATAATTTGGGGATATTTGTAAAAAAAATGAAAGAGAGCTTAAAGGGTACCACCATCCAAAACAAATTTCTTATAAACGAAAGGTAACATCTTTAGTAGCCCATTCCATCAACAAGTTCACAAAAATATGTTTTCAGAAGAAAAAAAAAAAAAATTGGAAAACGCATAACCATTCTAAAGAATGCGTTCATGGGTCTGCATGTACGAAGACTATACTTTGTCCAGAGCGAACGAATCGTCCGGGATTCTATTGTCTCCGAATGTATGCGTGAATAGCATTGGCGCACTCGCAAATGTATGGCCCGTACGGAACCAGGAAATAATAGTGGTTCCGTAAGTGGTGGTAATTGATTGCTTTGTTTATGAATTACACAACCCTTTTCAAAATGTTGGGTATCTATTTGATATCACAAAATGGGACCAAAACATATAATCATGTGTTGTTCTTTGCCTGGTGGTCCCCTTTAATCTTGTTTCCAACAGGCGCCTCAACTTAAAACATGATTATCTCAGAAACTTCTACAAAAAGTGACTTAGCACCCTTTTCTTTCTCAACCGATGCTATGCTTTTTAGACGCCAATAAAATAGCAAAATAATTATCCTGTTTTAATAATGTTAATTGGATGAATAATGGTAACATTACCCCATGCCATTCAGACCACTTCTAGTCACAGGAAAAGTGTGTATTTTGCACTATGCGCAAAGTGTTTACAAGATGGCACCACACGTCTAATTTATGAATGTGAACCACTTTAAAATCCTCCTGCTCTTGACCATGTATGTAGGGCACTTCTACTGCAGCGTGAGGATGCATCTGCTTAAAATTTGTGGTCGATGTCGAAGGTATCTTTAATAGTGAACTCTAGCCAGAGAGGGGGGGATATTAAACGCTATTTGCTCTGGCTCCTTTTTAAGCCTGCAGGCATAATACAAACAATCTGAGAATTGTTTTACATGAACTGTATGAGAATTAAACCCTTCAAGACTATAACACACATTCTCAATAGATTGCAGCAAAAGTATTTTCTAGTCCAGTCATGAATGGGTTAACCCTAATAGAGCCGGGCTATTAAAAGTCTCTCTGGAGCCGATGCAATTTACAAATTTCAGAGAGCTATTTGAATGGGGGAGGCAAGTGTGCAAAGCAGCCCCTGTAATCCAAAATCTGGATACAATGCTATTACCTGTCCATAAAGTCCAGAAAGTGTTGGTCTTTTTACACAGGTGACAGGTTCATGTCAATGCATCATGCACACAACTGGGATCTGATTGGTGCCAGATTAGTTACATGTACCTTGTCAGGTGGTCTTTCCAGAGTAAACTTGATTTCAGAAAGGTTTTGTGACAAAGCGGCAAAGTGTAGTTCATTGCATGATTCATAATTCCCAGTCTAGTCCTAAAAGTGCAATTCCATGTAATGTTCAAATACTGTATAGTCTGAAAGTGCACCATGCATTGGTGTGCGTGCACTCCTAAAGTACACTGTGATGTGAAGTAACAAAATTCTGCTTGTCATTTGGGGAAACTTTTCTTGGCTTTGATATTTCATGATATATTTTGATACTGTAGTGAGAGGAGGAGTTGAGTGACTAGTGCATCACATGCTTTCCTCAGGAAAGCACTTTCACCTGCTGCATGATACGGGAACTATGCAGGCTTATAACCTCCGGCTCGAAGTCACAAGAATCTTTCAATTTGGGAAAGTATATAATACTTTACCTGTATGCAGGGCTCAAAATGAGCACTGGCCCACTGACCTGGAGCCACCATAAATGATCTTCTGGCCACCAACATTGGGCTATCCCAGGACGAAATTCCAGTTGAAACCAAGTGAAATTCTAATTGGTTTCTAATTGGTACCCATTGAATTCAATGGGTACCCATTGGTCTCAATTTGTCCAAATTGTTTCATTTTCCATATATGATGACACACGTGGTACCCCGGGGTACCGTTGTACCCCGGGGTACCGCATTGTGTAGCGCCATCTTGTGTCCACTCGAAGCACAACCGTATTGCGTTGTGTATGCAGTGCAGCGCGCGATTGTATGCACGCTATACCCTGGTACAGCCCTAAAAAAAAAAAAAAAAATTAAACAAAATGGCGGATATTCGTTTGGTACCCCAGGGTACCATTTATGTCATCATATGCATGCTCTTCGATTATCAATTGATTTCAATTGGTAATTCACCCTGGGATTACACCGTTTGTCACTATTTTCTTGCCTAATAGACCGCTTCTGTAATGTATGCAAATAATATGCATATGACGTCAGACTCCCCGTTGGCAAGCTTAACAATAGTAACTAGGTCCGGCAAGCTAAGTTTGCCGGAGCTTGCCGGACCTAGTTAATATTGTTAAGCTTGCCAACGGGGAGTCTGACGTCATACGCATATTATTTGCATACATTACAGAAGCGGTTTATTAGGCAACCACAATCAACAGACATTTTATGTTTTCTCTGTTTTGGGCCAGCAAAATGTCAGGCATATCATAAGATTAATGCATGCTTAGAAGGATTTGATAGCCATGTAGCTAGCAGCAGCTAGTAGTTTTCCTAAACAAGTAGCATTATGTAGTTCTAAGTAAAATCTTTGCACAATTTGTACATGCTTGAAAACGGGTCAAGGGCAAATTCAGTGGGTCTTGTACTTTGTTATTCTAAGCATTGATGTTAAAATGATTAAATCTTGCATTGATATTTCTTGAAGTCAACATCAGGAAACAGGAACCCACTGTTTTTGTTAGCTAAGGTTTCATGATACTTTGATTGTCTTCTTAAGTGGTTATCCAGCTCCTTTCTGAGAAAGTATTTGTTATTGACTGTGAACTTTACCTGGCTTCCTGGATGATGTATTAAAAAAACATTCAAAGTGGTTTAATACAGTGTTCATCATGTAGGTGGAAATAAAATGAAACAAAAACGTTAACTTGAGCATTGAAAAGTGTTTGTGGGAAGTACCTCCCACAAACAGGGATCAGGGAGCTGTCTAGCTCATTAGCTAGATTCTAGAACACCAGTCTAGCAATCAATGATAGTGTAGATATGATGATGATGACGACGACGACGATGATGATGGATAGTAATATTTATGATTAAAAATAGAAAAACCATTATGTCATATTCATATTAAAAATCAACTGAACGGATACAGCAGTATATTTTGCTATGAAATATCAACCCACCGGAATAAAAAAAACCCCTCAAAACTCTTTTATTATCTATTCAGGAAGGCCACGGAGGATGTTTATATTTGCATTGGTTCATAGCTATTTATCCATAAACATAGGAAGTTTCTTTCACTAAAATTCTTAACCAATTGCTCAAAAGAACCCATTGGGCCCTGTATTAACTATATGGAGATTGCAAAATCTAGTAGATAACCTGTTGCATATATTATTTATTCTATTACTATTATTTCAGGATGCTCAGAAAATATGTGGGGCCCAAACTGCCGCAGTCCCTGCAACTGTGCAAATGGGGCATCATGTGACCCGGCAGACGGAAGTTGTTCCTGCCAGGCTGGATATTCAGGTAAGACAAAGAAAAAGAAAACCAAATCAAAACAAAACAAACAAGTTCAACATTATGAAAGTGTGGTGATATGATATAAAAATGGATTAACGGGTGTTCAATGGACCTATGGCCCATAAGCCCTGCATTTTACATCTATAGGCCCTCTTAACATGCACGCTTTATATATGTTCATCCATCAAGTTCTTAATTTGAATTATTGCATGCTAAAAGAAATGTTTATTTTTAAATTTAAAATTAGCATTTTCTGTTATAGGAATAAGTCACTGATAAATTGTACAATTCAATAATTATGTTTGTTCCCTTTTTGTATTTGTACTTTGCATATACATGTTATTGTTTTTAAAAAAGCGTGGAAATAAATATTTTTAAAAATAAATAAAAATCAGATCAAATCAAATATATTTGTTTCATTGTGATATATTGGCAGGATGTACTTGTTCTGATCTATGCATGCTCATTCAAAAATCTATGGCACTGGTTGTCTCGCCTACCAGTGCAATGGGAGAACATTCAACCCATCACAGGGGTGTAAACTTGCCCCCTAATTTGTATCTTGATGCCTTCAGATTGAAATGGTTAATTCTTCAATATATGTTTTAATTGTGATATCTTTGCAGGACCAACTTGCTCCGATCCATGCCCGTCCAAAACCTATGGGGCTGGTTGTCTTTTAACCTGTCAATGTGAGAATGGGGGAACATGCGACTCCATCACAGGGGCGTGTATCTGCCCCCCTGGATACCAGCTACCTCTGTAAGTACCCATCTTGAGATATATATTATTTCTAATAATGATGCTAAATGAGGATTTTCATTAAGTGCTTAATAACTGTTTTTCTAATATGACTAACCTTTTGGTGACATTTTTGTAACCATTCAAGTAGAAATTGTGAAACCCTTACAATAAAAAGAATGCCAAAGTGGTTGTTTTTATTCTATTTTGGCCATCACACAGGCATACGCTTGACTATATGCCTACTGCCAAGGGCTTTTACCAGCTTTCAATTATGGACTAGATTTATGAAATGTATTGAATGTTGGATATGTATCACTTTGTTTTGGTGACTTGATCTATTTTGACCTGTTCTGAAAAGATTCAGGCTGGATGTATGAAAGAGTTTACCATATATCTTTCATCCTTGCCACAATTCTGGCTGCCACAATTTCCAATGAAAAGTCCTGCACTGTATCAAATACATTAAATGTCACCATTAAACAATGCCTCAAAGTGATTAATATGTATCCCGGGGAAAATTACCAGGTATGTGTTATTTGAAATAACTGATCAACCTAAACGGGATATTATATATCTGCCGCTTGAGAGATGACAATTTCATGTATTCTTTCACTCCATTAGAACCACATTAGAATGAAGGACCATAACTCATGTCATTGATGACTGTATAAAATGAACGTGACAAATGTTCCCCTGACTACCTGAATAATGTACATTCATGCTTTACTACACCAAACCATTCAAAGAGAGCTTGCCAAAACCAGTGTTATCTAGTGCTATTTTAGGATTACCCCGCAGTTCAAACTTGTGTAATGACTCACAGTGCTTTACCCTTTGTCTGACATTGTGAAGTTATTTGTATGTTGATTCATATAAAAGCTCCAAACATTACAGTTTTCAGATCAAACTCTATGTATAGTCTTGCGGTATGAATTTAAACACATTTCAAGTACTATTACAATTAGTCTTATATCCACCATGTACCCATCTCCTGTTCTTCCCCCGGTTTTGTCCTCCTTCCTCCTTTTTTAACTCTGTCCCCTCTCTCCTCCTTTTAAACTCTTCTCTTCAACCCCTTCCTCACCCTCCTTCTTCCATTCTTCTCTTCCTTTTCCTCCTCTTATGATCTTTCCCCTCCTTATTTTCCCCAAATGTCTCCCCATTCTCCTCTCTCCTCCTCATCCTTTTTCATTCTCTTCCTCCTCCATCTTTCTCCTCCTCAATCCTCTTTCCATTTTTGCTCATTTTCCTTATTCCTCTTTCCTTCTCTTCCACTTATTCCTTCACCTCATCCACATCATCTTTCCTTCTCTTTCTCCTCTTGCTCCTGATATCCATCCTTACCCTTCTTTCTCTTCTTCCTATTTATCCTGCCCTTCCACCATCTCCATTTCTTCCTCCTCATCTCCATCCTAGCCCTCAATATCTTACATTTCTCCCCTTCCCCCATCCTCCTGTTCCATTTTCAACCTCCATTACCTCCGCCACCACCACCACAGCTTCCATTGTGATGATTATTTAATGTCATATTAATAAATGTCATTTTCCAGGGATCCATGTACTTTGATTTAATACTAAACTCTGGGATTTCCCACTGGCTTCCTTGCATTGTGCAGCTTCTAGCTTCCTCTCCTGCTGAGCTTACCATTTAAATTATGTATTGTTTTTCAAATTTGTGTCAATCAAATGTGGATTTTCCAATACCTAAAAATACATTTTATGTTTTGGTTATGGTAGTAATTATTTTAGGATGCAATAAAAAGGAAATGTTTGTCAAAGAGTTATCAAACAAGGTTAATTATGATAGATTAATTTGTGTATTCAATATGCAAGGGCTGCTAATTCAAACTCTAGATGAATATACATTACATAATAAAGTACACAATTGTGTGTATTTCTAAATGTAATTATTACGTCTGTATAATTTTCAGTTTAGTACGTGTATTTAAAATAAAGTGAATTCTTTGACTTTTCTGAGTCATTAATTTCCAATGGGATCATTATGCCAGATTTATATTTTCTTTAAATCCTCCCACATTACAAACAAACACTTGTTAAGTCTAATCAAGGATACCTCCTTGGTCTAATCATTAGCTATAATTCATTTGTTCCTTGACAAGGTGTAAAGAGAGGCCTAACTCTCAAATTTGTCCGATTATTAGTAGGGGATACAATTTCTTTGAAATACTCCCACACATTTAAGAGTTTTTTGTACATGTCAATTGAATTGATCTTTGGCGAAATGTATATTGGCCTCCTGAAGTTGATCAGAATTATTAATGAAGTAAATATGATTCTTTATGAATACACCCACACTGCAGAGAAAACTGTTTTTGTGCTTCATTATCGATTAGTTGGCCTACATCTGTGCACTTTGACAGTGTTTGGCTGTAATGGCTACACCATGTCATTTAATTGCCCCATAAACCCATTCAAGACTACTTAATTTTGAAGGAAAGTTAACCTCTTCCCTACTAGATTTTGCAATCCCCACAGAGCTGACATACATTTATGTAGATCCCACCAGGTTCCCATAGGTAATGTGTTAAACACACTAAGCTACCAGACGTCTAGCCCCCTTTAACTACCGTTTGTAGAAATGTGTGTCAGATGACTGCTGAGATGGAGTTATGCATGCATCCTCAATGTGACCTCAGATAGATGGACTAGGACTATTGAAATGGAGATTGGCATTGTCCGATGTGCCCCCAGATAGTATATGTGGACGTGTAGCACCTGACTATTGAAATGAAACCTCTGTTTGTTTCCTAAGATATCGGAAGGACCTTGCCTTTGAAACAGGTCTCTAAACATAGGGTCCCATATGAAGTGAGTCAAGAACCCCCCCCCCCCCCCCTTATCAAATGATTCACTTTCCTGATCACGCAAAGGTATTTATGATAATCAATATCACAATCTCATACTCATGACTGGTCTCCCTTGTTTGTGTATGTCAATTCTCTCCATAGTCCCATGAGTGTAAAAAGAAGTTTTACAAACAACATGTATGTTAGGTGAGAATTCAAATAGGAAAAGATACCGATCATGTTCAGGGATATTTGGTCATGAGCCCATGATGCGATCTATATAGTATTTCATGTGGAAATTAAGGGAAATGGGCAGGAGGTCATAAAGGGTACTTTTTCCCACCGAATCCTTTAGGTTGCCCTTTTCTCCAAGTTGTCCTGTTTCGTTTGCGTTATTCGTGTTTTTGTCTGCCAGAGCCCATATTCACAAAACTCCACTAGCTTAGTTTCATGCTAAGTCCATTTTTGATGATATGACCAAGCATTCACAACATCATCATGTAGTCACTCACTAGGTTAACTTAGAAGTCGTGAGCCCCACTAACCTAATTTGGGAACTAGGAAAATTGCTTATTGCCGATCCCGAAACTGGATGATCTGAAATAGATTTAGCATGGAACTTAGCTAGCAGGATTTTATGAATATGGGCCCTGGACTCTTATAGACCATTACACACAACATAAATAATGAAATCCATACAGGCATGTAGTTTTAACTCTTCATCTTTTGATAGCCGTGTGAGAAATTATAAATATATTTTTAGGTGAAATATTTGTGTTCAATTTGACAGCTGGGTTAATGGAGTGAGATCAAAGTCCTTTAACATTTGGCATTGATGGGTATATTATGGATCTGATATCTGAAATGCATGTACAAGTTATATTAACCCTTGCCTACAAGAACCTGGTGAGTCCCATATTAACTCTATGGGGATTGCAAAATGTAGTAGAGAACACGTTAAATTGTACATGACATGCATCATAAAATTCTCCACCTGTTGTAAGCAGAGCATGCAATGACCAACTTATTTTTAAGTGAAAAGTATGTTAAATTGGACAGCTGACTAGATGAAGTAGGATTATTTCTCATCCATTTTGCTCTACAAAATGCAACCTATGTTGGAGTTGAACTCTTTCAATACAATTGGCACAATGTGTACCCATTGACCGTGGAAATAATGATGTAAAGCCCAATGATACTATATAATAAATGCAAAATTTAGCGTTAATTATGCAGCGCAACCATATATACCAATAACCAAACAATATTTGATACTTTTCAGGTATTTTCTGAGCACTTGCAATATTGTTGCATTATTCACAATTAAAAGAGTCAACAGAGTTTAATTCAATTACACCCGGTATGTGTTCGTACAAGACACTACACATATTCTCGGGGGAGAGGTTTTTGCTAAAAAAATAGCATATCTATTTTAGGAATATTTACCAAAATGGAAAGAGATCTAAACTTTAAACGTGATTATCGCTGAAGGACAAAAAGTGTCTTAGTGCCCTTCCCTATCTCATCCAATGATATAATCACAGTGATGATTTTCCACCTGTTGCTATTTCAGGCAACAGTGGTCAATTTATTTTAGGTGAAAATGTGTGTCAAATTGGACAGCAGGGTCAATGAAGGGAGATTATAATTACTGATTTGCTTAGCCCACAAAATCCTTCCATATTTAGACCTACTTAACCCATCCTGTAGATTAGAACACGTCATGATATATTATACCCCATTGCGTACAGGAACCTGGTAGGCCCTGTATCAACTCAACAGGAATCACAAACTCTAGTGGGGAACAGGTTAATTCATTCACCAATTAATCTGTAAAATATTATACACTAAACATATTCTCAGTGCAGGAAACACTCAATGTATTGATTCTAGAGGATTAAGCAGTGGTCATTTTATTTCTAGGTGAAACAAATTTTAAAAATACCCTAATTACAGCTCGGTAGATACAATTAGATTATTTCTGATAACTATTTAAACCCCAAAATCTTTCTTCTCACTGTTTTAACCCGTTGGTACTAAAAGGACTTGTACTTAGTACTTCTGTGCTCACAATGAACTCTAAACCTTGTTTGAGATGGGGGCCCCTTTAATTTGCATGCGACTGTTCCACCGGTTAGAGGAGATGATTTCCTGATGAGTAGAGACGGCTGAACCTCCAATATATATATGATGAAAAGTGAATCATATGATTGGTTTTGATGATGATCAGGTTATATAGGACTGTATATCATCAGGTGAGGGTAAGAAGGGTGTATTATTGGTTAAATTGAGTTCTGCATAGTGCATACTATCTTGTAGGTCTGATGCCTTCAATATGTCATGCCAAATTATCAGATAATAATCATATTTAATTTGGGGAATAATTGTCAGAAATACAGTGAGAGCTTAATTTGGTTTATAAATAAAGTCTCTATTTTAAACATGATTATCTCAGAAGTACAAAAAGGAACAAAGCTCCCTTCGGCTTCTCTTTCTCAATGGATTATTTGAAGAACCTCGTTGCAAAATGCAATTTTATTTAATTAAATTTTTTTTTTCAGTTTTTTTTCAGAGATATTTGCGATTGAATCTGCTTGAATGTAAACAAAAATTATGAGAAAATATATAGTACTGCTGAACAAAGCTATACATATATACATGATATGAGCAAGTATCATTTGAAAGTCATTATTTTGTTATACAATGGCAACACCACACAGAAAATGTTAAAAATGGCTTTTACTGCATTTTGCATCAAACTATTCATATAGGATATATCATATGAATATGTGACAACGATTGTTGGCGGTATGCCTAGACACACAGGAAAGCTGATCTCATACAAATCAACATTTGATTGCTTTTAATAATGAAACTTTTACTGCAGAGTTTTTTTTGTGAAACATAAATTTCCAATGATTGGGTTGGATGATGCTTCTTGGCTGCGTTACCTGCCATGCCCAATATATGGAATGCAAATCATATTTGGCTTTTGATGAATATTTGTTGTTACTGTGTCATTGCATTCAAACCCTGTTTTTATAATTGAATCACATATTTGGTTTAATTTGATTCTTATTATTAAAATGGGGCCCCTATTACAAGCCTATTACTTTTCCAAGCCAAAATAATTGTATTGTTTGAACCTAATTGTTAAAACCGATTATCTTTTATTAAATTGATGCAAAATACTGCTTAAAACTGCTTATCTACTATAATAACCCCTTTGTAATCAAATGAGAGTCAATATAGGGCCTACATTTCCAATCCCAGCAGAATCTTCTTCAGAGGCTAAATTTTTTTTTTTATTGCTGAAAAACATTAAATTATGAAATCATTGTAGGCGTTAGCTTTTATATATATGTGGTTCAAAACCCAATTTATACAGAATTCCAATTTGCTTTTGCTGATAAGTGATTGTCTCAGGCACACCATCACATTACTTACTTATTCATATATAACGGTATATCAACGCACACAATATTCACACCGAGAGATAAATAGTGCGCATTAGGTCATTATGTCTCATACCATTATCATTGAAAATTATCAGTATGAACTAGTCATAGGGCAGGAAATGACGCAACATGCATTTAATAACATTGGACTTTTTAGTTTTTTACCCATTGAAAACAATTGTTATACTTAGAGGTTCCAGCTGTGGTGTAGCATGGTTAAACTGATTGGGGGAGGTAGGAGGGGGGGGGGGGGGGGTAGGGGGGGGGCATGCAAATTATATGTTGGGCACACTCAATGTTTTTCTTTATCTTGTCAAGTTATTTGGGGTGGAGTCAGGGTGTTTCAGGACTGGTTCCAAATGGGTAAAATGTGGCAGCTCCATGTTTATATCAACATTTTAGAACTAAATGTTCATACTGTATGACGGTAAATCACATTTTCTTTAGGTCTTGCAATCCCAATTTTCATGTAGATGCTGGCTCATGAATACGCTTCATGAAATTGGTTGATGTACATGCTTGTTGTAAATTCTTACAATTTATTGTCCAAACAGTGTGTCACTAGCGGAAAACCAACAATTATTGGACATTTTTCTCAATTAACCTTGAAGCATAGCAATGACTATCACATGCACATATTTAAAGATCATATGACATATTATGGTCACGTGACACAATATTATTTGATTAGCCAGATATTTGAATGTCCCCCACTAGAACAAGTATTTACTGTACAACCAGCAAATAACTTCTTGACTCTTAAATACCTTTGCAAATTGGAAAGCAAGCAGAATTAAAATTTGCTTTTTTTCACGGGCGACTAAAAATAGTACTTAATTACCAAGTTTAGGTGGCCCAAAACAAGCTTTGAGTGTCCTAAAACAAGAGGAAAACGTAACAAAATAACGTTATATTTTGGTTTGACAAGTAATATTTGGCATGGATGAAATTTATGTTGCCACAGCTCATTATTATTGGCCCAGGCCGGCAGGACTGTTCATATTTCTTTCCCTAAATCTATGTATTATGCTTGTGTAATGTGATCATCATATGACCTAATCAGGCTCACATCTAATCATGCGATAGGTCGTTTCAACTTCCTCTGTTGACAAAAAAAGATAATATCCATGGTCGTTTACACTTTCCTTGTTGATATCCGGTCTTCAATCCCAGGGCCCAATGTCACCTACCAAAAAGTACCACAGTGGCAATAACAATTACTTTCTCTCCATTTAACCCATTGAAGATGACTCAATTTTGCTGTGACATGCATTCTTCATAGTCCCTAGTCAGAATATTTTTGGGACCAGTCCTGAATAGATTAACATTTTCCTGGGACTGATTTCACTCGGCAAGGTCTGAAAAATAGCAAAACTAATCATCCTCAGTGATTCAGAGACAATTTAGCTAACTAGTGTGTTATTTTCCCATTGTAGACACATTTGACAAATGACAACATGAATATTTTGTTAGTAACCTTTCCGATAGGCCTTCTAATATGGTCGTTTTCACTTCCTTTGTTTACATGTGGTCTTTCCTAGCCTTGATATTATGTCTACCGAGGTCAGCAGATGATACTTTATTTTTGTCATTTGCATGATTCATGAAATGGCCATGGTAGAAAATGTAAGGGCGGTTGCCATAGTCACGTGTGAAAGCAAGATTATACCATACATTAGATACTGTCCCAGCTGGCCTGGCTCACCAGAGAGCTGTCCTACTAATTAGCGCGAACAAATGCGAAGTACTCCGAACAAGAGCGAACTTTAGTGCGAATAAGCCATCGATATAAAAAAAGCATATCGGTTATTTGGGGTTTTAGTGAGAAAAGATAACTTACATATCGACGGGAACAAATGTACTGCGAACAAGTGCGAATGGGATTTTATAAATATTGCAAACAAATTTGTTCGCAGTAAATCCTGTTTGTGCTTGGGTAACTTTGGCACTTTGGTAACTCTGAACTCTGAAGACTGCATAATTATAAACATATCAATTTTTTATCTCATCTTATATTTTCTATGTATATGATGTGACTTTATTATTCTGTATTTTTCTGTTATCTTTTTTTAGTTGCCATGGTTACTGTCCAGAAGGCACCCACGGAGCCAACTGCGCCAGTCAGTGCCAGTGTCAGAACAACGGAGTGTGTCATCCAGCTACGGGGCAATGTACTTGCAAACCAGGATGGAAGGTAATTAATTATTCATATATCATGAATATGCATGAGTAAGACTATCCAACAACTATGCAGATTTATGCTTATTTGTTATGGGTCGGTGCACTTGCTAACTAGCAGGGAAGATTAACTGAACTAGAATTAAGTTACATTGTTAACACAACACAATTAATTTTTATTTTGATAACAGATAAGATTACAAAGATGTGCTAACATAGTAAGTGCTTCAGTAAAAATAATAGCAAAATATATAACAAGACTGATCAATGAGGTAAAATGTATGTTCATTGGTAATTTAGAAAAGGAAACTATATTGCATTGAATTTGAAAGCTAATTTAAATTACATAAATTATTATGTTACTATATCTTAATAATGTACTCGTTCTCCCTTCATACTGTCTTGCCATACAGGGTAAGGTGTGTGCAGTGCCCTGCCCACCCAATAGATATGGTCAGGACTGCTCCAAGCGATGCACTTGCTTCAATGGGGCTGGCTGTGATGCCGCCAACGGCACCTGTCTCTGCCCCCCTGGGTTCACGGGAGACCGGTGTGAGATGCAGTGTCTCTCCAACACCTATGGCATTGGCTGCCTCGAGCAGTGCAGGTGTCAGAATGATGGCGAGTGTTCACACATCGACGGGAGTTGCACGTAAGTTCAGAATATTGATAGCATTATCATCATCATTATTATTGTTATTATTATTATCATTATTATCATTTTTATGATGATGATTATTATTATTATTATTATTATTATAATTAGTATTATCATTATTACTATTTTTAATTAAAAATTCAATTCTATAATAAGAGTCTTGATATTTCAAAGGGCCATTTACAAATTTATGTCATAATTTTGTCTATCATTCTATTGCCTCACAACCATTCTTCAAATCAAGCTATCATACAAACCCTTGTGAAGACCTTATCAGTATCCAACTGATCTCAGCCTGAGTTTAACCCATTGTCTGCATGTACCTGGTGGGCCCTTTATTAACTCTATGAGGATTGCAATCTAGAAATGAACTGCCTCAATGACTACTACCACCACTAAAAGCAGTATGGGGTATCTTACCTTCGAGGCAATGTGCTAGAATTTAAATTTGCTCAGTGCAATTTGATTACTTTCCCATTGGTGTAGATCGAGTGAAAGAATGGCGCACAATATTTTGCTATAATTTAATCAGAATGAATATATGAGAAAAATGCTTGGGTAAATGTGATTCATATCGCCTCTAGTAACGATGAGCATTTAGAGGGGTCATGGTGATCACACAAGAGTCCCCATAATTTGTTCATTCCCTATACTAACCAATTCAGAGTGTTTTCTTTATGTAGACATACTTAAAAAGAAATCCCCAACATTTCAATTTAGAATTTTACTTATGGTTTTGTTGAACTGAACAAGCAAAAGGAAGGTTTATTCAGAATACTAGACAGTTTATGTTGAACTGAACAAGCAAATGGAAGGTTTATTCAGAATACTAGACAGTTTATGTTGAACTGAACAAGCAAAAGGAAGGTTTATTCAGAATACTAGACAGTTTATGTTGAACTGAACAAGCAAAAGGAAGGTTTATTCAGAATACTAGACAGTTTATTTGTAGGATGAAGGGAAAGGGAGAAATATATTTAATGTCAGTAAATTTGTGATGTTTATTAGAGCATTCATGATAATGTTTCTTTTAGATAAAAGTAATGTCGATATTAGCTTTGTATAGAGCGTGCAAAATGAAAATTAAATCAAACCATGTTTGATGGCTTAGAAATTATGATAATTTCACACACACCAACAAATTATTGACACACTTATGTGGCTTGATGTCCACGTTTCATGTCAATAATCCATTGTGATAAAATCAAAAGGTAAACTTTCTCTTCTCTTCAATACCTTCCTCTTGGGAAAACCCAGGTAGTTGTGATTGCTGTGTTTTACTGAACAATATAAACATCATCTGTTTAATAGTCTGTGTGATGAATAACAATTAATTAATTAATTAATGCTCGTGACTGCACAAACATTGAAAAAGGCCGTTGGGGAAAACCACTGCTATAGGGCTTTCCTAAGAACAGAGCGCAGGTCTAGCAATCCAGAGGTTGCCTTTGTAGGTCACTGGTTCAAGTCTTGCCAAAGTTATGTATTCAATTTGTTAAGAAATAAATAAAGTTTCTTTGCTCTTTTTCATTTCATTTTATTTCTGACCAGGGCCCCCTTCCAGAAAGAGTTACAATCAATTGTAAGTTACAATTAATTGTAAGTCAGAAAATGTGCACCAATCAGATTTGCCCATTTAGAACATGATCCGACTTACAATTAATTGTAACTTACAATGGATTGTATCTCTTTCTGCAATGGGGCCCTGGTCAGTTTCCCCTATGTTTGAATTCAGTTAATTTCTACATGTAGTCGGTTATCTTTGTGGGAAAGCAAAATAAAAAATAGAAATATAAACAAAATTAGATATTATTAAAAAAGAAAATAGCAAAAATACTTTTCCTATCTTCTTTATACTCATAATAATGGTGTGCAATAACAATATGGTCTATAAATTAGAAAGTGCCTGTAAAAATAAAGCAGTATCATTTATTGGCGCTAAATATCTGTACAGCTTTTACCATGAAGCAGTTCCATTTACTGTAATGGCATGTGCACCCATTGAGGGGTAGTCCGTGGTATACTGGCCCAGAATTTAGGGTTATACTATTTGTTTTAGATTTGTTTTCCTTTCTCCATTCCCCATCTGTATGACCATATAAGTCTCTTTAATTCACAAAATGTATGCGACTGTGACGTGGGGCAGATGTTTTGTCAATTTGTTTCAATCTCGCCACTTGAACTTGATTCCCACTCACTTCCTCCGATTACAGGAGAGCTTTGTGGCATAGCTAGTGGTAACCTAAGTGGAGGGTTAGGAAAATAGGGAACAAAAGTTTCCTACAAGATGATGGGACAGTTTCGCTTATGATGTTATTGATGAATCTTTATATAGCTTTTGATGCAAATATTCACGATTGTATGATGTCGCCAGTAGTGTTATGTTTTTCTTTATTTATTTGCGCAATTTGGGGAAGGGGACAGTCGGAAGTGGCTAGATGCCCCAACATGTTGCTTAGTTATGCCCCCTTGTGTTACTGCTTCTATACCACTGGACTAGCTTCCTTTTGGCTTCAATTTCCCTTCTAGTTTTCAAGCCATGGAATATGTTTTGTGACATTAATTTTTCATAACCCAACATAAACAACCCATTTCTTTCCCTAACACTAATCCTGAACAAAATCCCAATCATGTACTCATTTATCCAAATCCTAAACCTAAACACAACACATACATTTCACCCTAACTTTCTCTTAAATGATAAACCTTTGATAAGCCATCCGTGCAATTGTCTCTCAGCTAATCTTGTGTCACCATGAGAAAGGACAGTGATTACAGACAGTAATGAGGCATTTAATGAGCCCTTGCTAAAACTGCCATTTATTTCCACTTAAATAACTCATGCATTCAGCTACAAGAAGCGTGTAATCATGCCATTAACAGCTGGGAAGTGACTTAATGGGTAGTGATTTGTCTGTCATAAAAACAAACAATCAAAGACAATTGGGAGTATTTTGTAAACGGGAAATATGTTTGCCTGTTAAATATGTGACTATTTTATAATCGGAATGCACTTTTTGATTACCTGTGCACATGTTATGAAAGTTGTTTACAAGTCAACAACAGATCGAGGAATTATACATATAAGTTGAAATCGCAGATAAATTGTAATTATCATGCTCATTGTGCATTCAGCAATTAAAACAACACTTCAAAGAAATGAGGCAGACCATTACATGTATTTGCTACAAATATATGTACATAGATGTGATGTGGATTTTGTAATGATGTAAGTTGTAACCAATATGCTCTGTACTGTCAGCTGTACGTGTAGCTACTAGACAGAAAGGTACACAATTACACAAATGCCCTGATAAAATATATTCATTGCCACTAAATAGGGTATGTGACTTGCCAAATAAGGTATAATTATCATCAAAAAAGGTGATATTGGAAGCCTGACAAGAAAGACTCAACGGAGCACCAATTGATCTGTGCAACTTTCTTGTGAGCACTTCCTTTGAGGATATGCAAGTTAACACTTCTGAGATTGAGTTGTGGTTTTAATAAGAGAATGAAACTGTTGATCCCTTGTTCTCTGAAGATTTGTTATTAAAAGGTGCTAAGAAGCCATCAATGCCACAAATGGTATAACATGATATTACATGTTCACTTTGATTTTCTAAAATCCCCATATACACTGTACATAGCCCATCGGGGTCCCATAGGCAAAGGGGTCAGTTTGTCCAGCATGACACATGACTTTGCAGATACAACAGCCCAGCTACAGGAACTGAGCTAAACAAATTGAATAATAGAGAATGAATGTCTGATTGATGAGTTTTGATCAGTCTCTAAAGTTTGCACTTGGGAGTGGACTGACCTTCGTTGTAAGGAAATACAAGGAAACAGGCGAGACAAGCTTCTAATCGTCATCATTCTCAAGACAATTCAAAGCTTCAAATAATCATCATTGTCAAAACTTTAACCCATTATTGGCTGAATTATTAACTATTATTTACCTATGGCAATCGGGTGGGCTATGTCCAAAGTCTATGGGGATTTCATAATCTCGAAGAGAATGGGTTATGATTGTGCTGGATTGATTGTTGATGAGTATCCAATGACTATAAAGGTACATGTAGTAATATTACTTGGAGATTCACGTTCCTCTGGAAGAACAGTGCGATACAACTGAAGAGGCAAATACCCTGGCTAAACCAAGACTAATTCAATTGTAATTATAATTCTTTATGTCAGAGCTCTACATTTACTTATTTTTTTTTAGTTGTGGCCGGGTTGGGCCGGTAAAATAATTTCCCCTCTATTTTTGGTGGCCAAGAACAAACATTTACTGGCCTTGAAATGACTTTTCATTTGTAAACTGTCTCCTATTTGCAATCTCACTCCCTTTAGATAATATCTTTGATTACAGATGAGGCGGGACATGGAAGAATACAAGATTTTATAATTCTGTCATTGTCAGCTTGAAAATCGAGTGTCCTGATCGGGCCATCAAGATATGACTAAATAATGTTGTCTTTGTTTGTGTTTGACTGTCCCTGCAAGCCTGTGTAACCTGAGAATAGTGTACTAGAGTCATGGCGCATTATAAGTGCTCTATATTATTATTATTATTATTTCTAATGATTGATACATACTATTATATTTTTGCAGGTGCACTGAGGGATATCTGGGACAGTATTGCCAAGAAAGTGGTAAGAAATATTATTTTATCTGAAATTCTTCAAGTAAATATTGCTCATTTACAAAGGTTTATAGACAAATTGAAGAAATAAAGAACATTAAATAGAGCTGCAACAAAAATGCACCATCTTGAAGTTGCCTTGTGATGGTCAGTTGTCATCTCTGCAACCATGTATGCTCCCCATGGAGTGGAGAGTGCACATGTAGTGTTTGATTTATTGTGTTGTTTACCCAATGACAGAGGTAATATGATTATACACAATGTCCCTCTGGAAAAAACAGAACCTTCCCCCCCCCCCCCCCCCCCGAGGAGCTACACTAGTTAATGATTTATAACTAACCTTAGTTATAATTAACACAAAAAAGACACTTTTCCATTATTTTTGTGTGACCATTTATATATGAGATATTATTATTTTTCAGGTTTGATGATAAATTACTCTGGCATGTGTTCTCAGAAATGCTGCCTGTATCTTCTTACACATTATTACAGAGCTGCCAAGTCTGCCTGATTAGTAGGAGACTACCTGAAAATAGACCAAGATTGCTGCATCGGATTTCATCCCAACAGCCAATATCCCTGATTATTAAATAATTATTGTCATTAGGTTGTATGCATTTGATAGATATCTCCCTGATTTATGATGAAATTCCTTAAACCTTCCTGATTGTTGAATTTCAATGTTGAAAGCTTTGCATTATGACAAAGAGTCGGGTACTTTTTTTCAAAAACATTATTAATGATGTCTTTATTATTATTTAATTTCAGTTTGCCCCGACTGGTTCTATGGACCAAACTGTTCCAGAACCTGTTCATGTAACCTGCAGAACACAAGAAGGTGAGTGCTAAAATTATATTATAAAGAGTGATATAATCGTGCATCCATGCTACAAAAAGTTTATTCATTTATTTTCTATAGTCTACGATCTACTGTACATGGCATACTTGTCATTTGTGACTGGCTATAGCAAAACCTGGCACTTGTCGGTAAAAATCAAAATTGAGATTTTCATACCATTATGAAGGCCTCATCTCAAACTTTCATTTGATGCTTTGTTCTAACTAATTGGACAATAATTTGCGAAGATATGTTTGTTTCAATTTTACAATCCTACGTCATTTACACACATGTGAACTTAAAATGTAATTTCTTAAAAACATGAATTACCGACAAGAGCTGGGTTTTGCTATATCCGGTCACATTTAGCCTCAGACAAAGATTCTGCTAGGATCAAAAGCTTATATAGGCCCGTTTATTGACTCTCATTTATTTGCAGTAACATCTAATTATAAACCTGTACAGGACAATTAACAGCCACCATATTCAAATGCATACATGTAGTTGAGAGCGGGTTGATTTGAAATTATTTGGAAGTCCTAAGAAAGAAAAGAAGATTGAATGGACAGTTGATGTTTGTGTGGGAGGTCACTGGTCAGAAAGAGGGTCAACCTGTTTGGCCCTATGACGGATGGACACACAGTTATTATTTCCTCTATTTATTTGATTTGGCGAGGCGCCATGAAATGACGATTTAAATCGTACCATATAAATTGGGACAGGTGCAATCTGTTTAGGAATTTCATCTGCAATCCAAGCAAGTTTTGTCCTTAACTTCATTATAAAGATTAGTTTTTGTAAAAAAAGAAGAAGTGATAGAGCACAATTTACATAAATTATTTTAGGCACCATACATGAAATGATACCAACTCTTAGCCAGTATTTTAAAAGAAAAACGATCAGAATCTTTCTATATTTTCATTGGATTGCCTTTGGCATGTGTTTGGACTTTGGAGTAAAAGTCCTGTCTATGTTGCTATGACAGTGTAGCAGCTTTTATTCATATCTCTAAAAGGTTGTTTAAGCGTCATTGAGAGTTTTATTTCTCCTTTTTTCCAGCTGATTTACGTCAAGAGATTTGGGGATTGTGAATCATCACCTTATAAAAATGAAAAAAATATAAATATTTGGGAGTAATCTGTAGAATAAAAGAGCAAAATCACATGGAACACATGGCATTTTAGGAGGGATTTGGGTAGGTACCCCCCCTCCCCCCTCAACAAGTGATCAGGAGAATGAAAAGAGGAACAGCTAGTATTGTAAACTTCTCATAACAAAACAAAACAGTACAAACTTGAAAATAAAATAATCATTGCTGGTGCTTTTTGATGTTTGAAGAAGAGTTAAGTAATATAAAAGGAACTCAGATTCAAATAGGGGATAGGAATTCAGTCATAGAGAATATTTCTAGAATATTACGGAATAACCTTTGAAATGAAAGAAACATTACAGCAGACAATCTTTTTCTTCAATTGATGGGGGACAGACTTATCCACATAGAAACGCACCAGCACCGCATATCCAAAAGCCTACCTACCATGATGCTTTTCAATGCAAGGTCACTTAGCAACAAGTTTAGTGACTTTGAAGCTGTACTGAACACAACTCACAACAACTCCAATGTCATTGGAGTGACAGAAACATGGTTTTCCCCAGCAAAACCGGCTTCCGCCTGCCAGTTGTCATCATTCAAACTTTTCCACAACGATCGTGAAGAACGGCAGGGTGGGGGCGTTGCCTTGTACATCCGAGATGATATCAACTGCTACGAAGTCTTCAAAAATGTTACTCCACCACACCTTGAGGCCCTCTGGGTGCGCCTCAAATCATCTCGCACTGTTCATCTAGCCAATGATATATATGTTGGCGTTATATACTCACCTCCACGTTCACCTTTCAGAGGAGAGATGAGAGATTATATCATCGCCACCGTCGACAACATTCGACTTCAGTCAGACAGTGCTACAATAGTCATCATGGGCGACTTCAATGACCTTGCTACCGATGATATTGAGCACCATACCCTGCTATCCCAGGTGGTTACTGAACCGACCCGGGGCACTGCTACTCTTGACAAGATTCTAACGGACATGGCTGATGTATACAATGATCCTGTCATCTCGGCACCGATATCGTCTAGCGACCATTGTGTGATAACATACCGGCCACTTTCAGAAGTACCTCCTAGAAAGTCGTTCAACATATCATTTCGACCATTTCGCGACTCATCTGTACGAGCGTTTGGTCAATGGATTACGCAGATGGATTGGTCTACGCTTCGAGAATCTGATGCTAACGCCTTGGCTGCCGATTTCCACGAACTACTCAACATCAAGTACAGGCAATTTTTCGAAATTGTCACTGTGAAACGACGCCCAAACGACAAAGAGTGGATGAATGATCGCATTCGTAGAGCCATCATTAAGCGTAATACTAGCTACAGAACCGGCTCAGCAACCTACAACGCGCTGAGAAACCTTGTCCAGAGAGAGATAAAAGATGCTAAGGACAATTTCTATGCTCGCAAGGTGCACCATCTGAAAAGAGCGGAGCCCGGTAAATGGCATCAACAAATTCGCAATCTAGCCGGCCTTCGTAAAAAATCACTTTGCCTCTCATCCGACGACAAACCTGATAACGAAATAGCAAATGATCTGAATACCCATTTCGCTAACATCTGTTGTACACTGCCTCCACTCGATCCGTCTGCTATGCCGGCATACTTACCTGCAGTCTCACCGCCTCCGACGATCCTGCGACATCAAGTATACCACAAACTTAGCCGTATCAACACCTCGAAGGCCTGTCATCCAGGCGAATGCCCTTCACGTCTTTTGAAGGAGTTTGCCTTTGAGCTGTCCGAGCCTTTAACCTACATTTTTAATTGCTGTCTAAGAGAGGGTTGTTTTCCTAATATTTGGAAAAATGCCTCTGTGTGTGCAATACCGAAGGTTACACCAGTGACTAGTTTTGACCAACTACGTCCCATCTCGATTACCCCTGTAATATCTCGCATTTTCGAAGGGTTCCTTGCTGATTGGATTTTGTATGACATCAAGGACAAAATCGACCCTAAGCAGTTTGGTAACAGACGCGGTACTTCGATTGTGCATTGCCTCGTCAGCCTGTTGGACACCATCCATACAGGTATCGACAGCTCTGGGACCTTCGCTAATCTGTGCACAATAGACTTCAGTAAGGCTTTTGACCACGTTAATCACGCGATTGTGATCCAGAAGCTGATTGGGTTAGGAGTAGATCGCTCTATCATCCCTACCTTATGTAGCTTTTTGTCTCAGAGAACGCAAACTGTCCGCTACCATGGAACAACCTCCCAGGAGAGATCCATCACTTGTGGAGTGCCGCAGGGAACACGTTTGGGCCCGATACTTTTTTTGGTATTGGCCAACGATGCTGCACAGACGACCGAGAACCGCTGGAAGTACGTAGATGACCTAACTTTGTTGGAGGTCATTAACAAGTTTCAACCGTCCCAATTACAGTCTCACGTCGATTGCCTTACTGGTTGGTGTCAGGAAAATGATGTTATCCCGAATGCCGCAAAGTGCAAGGCTATGCAAGTCTCCTTTCTCCGAACTCCACAGCATCCTCCTGATCTGATCATCGACTCAGCTAGCCTGGAGATTGTTTCCGCGATTAAGTTGCTTGGGGTCATCATCCAATATGACCTCAAGTGGGATCAACAAGTCGATCGCATCATCTCAAACGCGTCGAGGAGATTGTTTATCATCAACAAGTTAAAAAGGAATGGGGTCAACACACAAGATTTGGTGACAATCTATCAGCTTTACATTCGCCCGGTACTGGAGTTTGCGGCCCCCGTTTGGACTTCTGGTATAACGAAGGCTCAGGCTGAAACCATCGAACGTATCCAGAAGCGAGCCTTGAGGATAATCGTTTACCCCAATATACTGCCATATAGTGAACTCCTAGAGACTTTAAAACTTGAATCCCTTAGTAATAGGCGTCACCAACTAGCAACTAAATTTGCCAAATCAGTTTTAACCTCTCCTGACCATCGCCATCTCTTGCCACAAAGTAGAGAATTAATCACAGGTCGCAATCTTCGGAACTCTACACACATGACATTACCTCGTATACGAACTCAAAGACGCATGCTTTCTCCCATTCCTTACTTTATACAACTTCTGAATTCAACTTCTTAGTTATGCCCTCATAGGTTTGCTCTTGATTGTACTGTATCCTGTACCATTGTGAATTTTTAAATGTTAATTTATTATATCATAATGATCATGTCAAATATTAGTATTGCGACCTCTCAAACTGATTTAATTTGTTTTTAATTTGAATTTCAAGTCATTTCACTATAGCAATCATAGAATTATGTATACTAGTAATTATTTACGGTATCTTTAAAAACGTTGTATCCTCTATAGTATTTTTTTTCTTGCTCAAATTTTAGACGGTTTATGTTTTATTAACTTACCTCTTTGGCTTTTGATTCTTAATTGTTATTTATAATATTCATCACGTTCGTTGGTACTGATGGTTTAAATACATTGTATGACTTTACATACTTTTCTCACTTTGAATTGGTAGAACCCTGTTATAATTTATTTAGTACTGATTGAATTTGTGTTTAATTTGAATTTCAAGTCCATCATACAATTAGCCCGTTCACGTTTAATGTGATAACCTATGATACTAGAACCCATATATGTTAAATTATTTAGTGGTAAAATTAAATACAATTGTGCTTTCACTAGCAATGATATAATTATGTATATTTATTTATGCTATATTTTATTTTAAAAACGTTGTATTCTTCATAGTATTGTGTTCTTGCTTAGATTTTGGACGGTTTATGTTTCACTAACTCACTTCTTTTGCTTTTGATATTTAATTGTTATTTATAGTACGTTTATATGTAATTGTAAAGAATATAATTTGCTATTTCTTGCTGAACTTCTTTGGATTTAACATTGTAATTTGATTTAGTAGACGATATTAAGTCTCTGTTTTTACTTATTAATGATTTAATTTATCCATGTGTTTTTACCTTGTTATATTTTGTAATGCATTTTACATTGTAAACTGACTTGTTTAGTCTTCGGACTTTTTACTCAGTATTTTTCTTGAATAAACCAAAATTGAATTGAATTGAATTGAACATAGTAACGTAGTAACAAGGTAACAGACAAAATAACTTCTCGTAAAGAAGACCCACACAATTGGGAATATCGTGTAAGAGTGACATTCATTTGATGTCATTTTAAGGCATTTGTGTGTGAGGGAGGGCCTGTGGGAAGCAAGTGCTGTAAATAGTGAATCACCAATATAGGGACACCCTATTATTTCTTGGCAATAAAAACAATGGCTGCAATATGTTCTCAATCAGATAAACCCCCTCATTACTTTTTGATGGGTACTACTGATAAGAAACAGGCTATGTTTAACCTTCCCTGAGCGTTGAGTGCCAATCTCCACGTTTTCTGGTGTGCTTTATATGCCTAGTGGCACAGATGTGATGTTTATCTACACCTACAGCCTACATGTGATCAATAGTTTTGATATAAAAAGACATACATGAAGATAAGAAAGATAAATTATGTACATTCTGATGTCCCTTTTCATTGGTAACCAGATAACTGGCCAGTGCAAACTGCAAGAAGAAGTATGTCAGTAGTTACTGTGATTTCAGTAGGCTGAAGCAAAATATTTTTAGCACAGCAGCGGAAACTTAACAGAAAACCATACATTTTGGAATAACTGGCCAGTTTGAATCTAATGCAGGCTATGTCGTCAGCATGTTGCTTTTTAGGAACTTGTAGAATTACATTTTTCTAAAAATCTAATTGCCCCCAAAATAATAATTTGTACCTTTAATTTCAGTTGCCACCCGATTTCTGGCCAGTGCAAGTGCAAGACGGGTTATGTCGGCAGCAAATGTGACTTTACCTGCCCGGTTGGTTCCTATGGTGATGGTTGCTACCAAGTTTGTGACTGCCAGAATGGCGCGCACTGTGACAAGGTGGACGGGGCTTGCACTTGTGCCGCTGGCTGGCATGGAAGGATGTAAGTACATGCAATAACAAATGATACGCAGTTTTGTATATAGCACATAACTCGTGGCAAATATTGTCCCTATGCACTTGTATTATTAGTATGTAGTTTAGTATTTATGCCTCCGCCAACGAAGTGGCCGGAGGCATTATGTTTTCGGGTTGTCCGTCCGTCCGTCCGTCCGTACGTACGTCCGTCCGTACGTACGTCCGTCCGTACGTACGTCCGTACGTACGTCCCGTTTTCGTTCTCGCGATATCTCAAGAACCGGTCGACGGATCAATTTCAAACTTGGTTTGTGTGTACATATTGGGGGGACAATGATCTGATTAGATTTTGGGATTCATGAGGTCAAAGGTCAAGGTCACAGGACTCAATATATGTTCAAAAATACCTCGTTCTCGCGATATCTCTAGAACCGGTTGACAGATCAAATTCAAACTTGGTATGAGTGTATATATTGGGGAGACAATGATCTGATTAGATTTTGGGTTTCATGAGGTCAAAGGTCAAGGTCACAGGATTCAATGTATGTTCAAAAATGCCTCGTTCTCGCGATATCTCTAAAACCGGTTTACAGATCAAATTCAAACTTGGTATGAGTGTATATATTGGGGAGACAATGATTTGATTAGATTTTGGGGTTCATGAGGTCAAAGGTCAAGGTCACAGGACTCAATATATGTTCCAAAATGCCTCGTTCTCGCGATATCTCTAGAACCGGTTGATGGATCAATTTCAAACTTGGTATGAGTGTACATATTGGGGTGACAATGATCAGATTAGATTTTGGGGTTCATGAGGTGAAAGGTCAAGTTCGCAGGATTCAATATATGCGCAAAAAAGCATCCTTCTCGCAATATCTCAAGAACCGTTTGACGGATCAATTTCAAACTTGGAATGAGTTACATACACATCAGGGTGGCAATGATTAGATTAGATTTGGGGGGGTCATGAGGTCAAAGGTCAAGGTCACATGACTCATGTATGCAAACATTGCTTGTAATGGCAAAATCTCAAGAACTGAATGTCAGATTTTAATCTAACTTGGTACCTGAATTTTTCTTGGGAGCCAATGTAACCATCAAAGTTTGGGGTTTATGGTCAAGGTCACAGAACTCAAAATATATATATGAAGAAAACATTTTTTTCAGTGCACGTTATTTTGGGCTTGATATTAAAAATCGCGTCATAGCAGAGGCATAATTTTCGACTGCGCGCAGTCGAAGATCCATCTAGTTAATTTTGTTGTTTGTTCATTTATATGTAAACATTTTATTCAAATGTATTACAGTTTTTGTTGAGTGGGTTTTTAAATCAACTCAGCCTTTTTAAACCATTATCAAATCTCCTCAGTTTTTTCCGGTTGGTAAATGTAATTTAGCCGAGGATGACTTATGTATATAGAAAGTGCAATAATAACCGAGATATTTGAAAGTTCAAAATGTTCTAATATCTGCAGTTGAATTGTACCATGCCTGAGTATGTCATTGTAATATATCAACATCGAGTTTGACAAATCTGCACATTAAATCAATTGAAGTCAATTTGATTTAGGTTTAACATGCATTCTCCATAGACCCTGGCCCAGAATATATCTTGGACACCGTACTCCAGGGGTTCAGTCAAATGCATCATGACTGGAGATATCATTTATTATCTTGTCTGTCAGAGCGTCATCAAAATCTGTGTTATTTTGTCTGACCTTTTAGGTTAACGCTTTTCCACGTAGGCTGTCCGCCCACCGCACACATCCCCTCTTTCCGCTACGTAGTCGGCTTCTTTCCTCGTTTGTTTTGCTCCTTTTCATATTGTCATGAACAGTTTGAAACTTTTGTGTAGCAGTTTAAAGTATGAAAATGCTTCTAATTTTGTCTGACCCTTTTGTACTTTCCAGTCCATTCACAACCTAACGCATTTGTCTTGTCTTTCTCTTTGTACCTTTGTTTCTTCCTGATAAGTTTAATTCATCTCTTTCACGTTGCCCCATCAAACTTGAATAATTTCTAAAGTCTTTATCTTTTAAACCCTTTCATATTGCGTTGGCAAATTTGAATAGTTTTGTACAGTTTGATCAAATTGAATGCAGCTAATTTGTTTCTATTCGAATGACTTGCTATTGCATGTATCTGCTTTTCCCAGATATTGAATTAGAATGAGTGAAAGTATCCAAATGTTCAAAGATTAAATGTAACAGTAAAACATATTACATGAGAAAGATAGACAAACAAATAAATGTATAATTTCACTCTCATTGTCCTTTCAGATTGTCATAGATAATTTAAACTATTTCTGAAGTGATTTAGCAAAAACAAAAAATCTTGTTTTATGCTTCACAAAATCGCCCACTGCCTACACCCCCTCTATCCTCTGTGTATAGTAGTGCCCCTTCCCATGATCTGATTCTTGTTATGATTGTGTTTGTTTTTAATCCATGTGAAAGTACATTTAGAAAGGACTTAAAATAAGAATAATAAGTGCTTACATACATGAAAATGTAATAATATGTCCTTCTCATGGGTACCCATGAGATCAATTCAAAAAGGTAAAGTGGGTGTATAGTGGATTGAGAGATCAGCTATTATTACTGATTATGACAAATTTTTAGGATAAATCAGTATCAACAGTATGACAAGGTACTAATAAAAGCCATACTGCATGTTTTTAAAACTTTACAAAGCTCAACCAGTACTCTTCATTATGAACGTGAAGAGTTAAACAATTTCTTGTATAAGTATGCCGAGCTGGCTGTTGATGTGAGGGATGTTTATCCTCTGGGGAGCCTTGCCTTCCCCCTATCACTGTCTCCCATCTTCCTCTGCGTCCCATCTTCTGTCAGCACACTGAAAGAAAGCACCTTGGCTCACGGCAATCAAGCCAGGAAAATGCTAGAGAAGAGCCACATAAATTCATGTAATAGACAAAGTGAAAGTGTATGGGACAAAACCTGAAACGTGGGCCGTGAAACGTAAATATTTACAAATAATGATCAATTCATTGATCATATGATAAATCGATTGATTGTATGATCACTTGATATTTTAAACAAAATTGTGGGTAGCATTACTTTTCCTCTATCGCTCGCTGTCTCCCATCATCCCTGCGTCCCATCTTCTGTCAACACACTGAAAGAAAGCACCTTGGCTCATGACAATCAGTCCAGGAAAATGAAAAAAAAAATGGCCACAGAAATTCACATGAAAGATAGAGTAAAACCGTTGAGTACATGGTACTAAATGTAACTTAAAGGGATCTAGTAACTTTGTTGACATGTGCAATAAGTGATGAATGGTTGATGCAATGTATATTGTTGTTATCTCATATGTCCACAGGGTATTGTGTGAAAATTTCAAGTCAAATAGACATTGTATAGCCAAGTAATGAGCGAAAATGCAAAGTGATATTCAGTAACTCACTGCACTCACTTTGTACACGGAAGAAAAACTTGCCCGGAGTTTTTTCTTATCTGAATACTTCAATCTTACATATCTTTGTAACGAAAGGGAAATTTGAAAAACCGAAACCTGTCCCATGATTTTATTGTTAATACGAATACAACAAGGTATAAGGGAACCGCTAGAATTACATTTTTATTTTGAGGATTTGGACAATGTTATTAAGTCCCTTTAAAGATTTGCAATTAATCGTACAATCAATTGTTTGATTGTATTGTAAATCAATTGATTTTATGATTAAACAGCGAGTTGTTTGATTGTATTGTAAATCAATTGATTTTATGATTAATCAACGAGTTGTTTGATCAATCATAATCTTTGTTATGGGGCCCTAGTGTGCTTGTAAAAACAAGGTTATTCATATGGTGCCTTGTAAAGAAATTTATGTAAAATAAATCCATAAATCATATGATATAACTACTTTTTCCCCTCCTAGTTTTACTCACTCTTTGAGCTACTATGGTGCTATATATAGCTTGTTACACCTTCCTTTTTGCTTATTTCCGAGGCATGAAATGACCGCCAATTTAAACACACTTAATACCAGGGTCATAATTCAAGAGCTATTTTTGGATTTTCTACAAACTGCAGTTCGAGAGGTGTCTGTGTTGTAAATTGTCTTTTCCTCTGCAATAGTTGCTTAAGTGCATTATTAGTCTATCTGATCATTCTTGTGTACTTTATACGTTCCCTAAAACCATAATGAATGATTGCTTTGTGGAAGTGTTTGATAATTTGTTAGATCTCCCCTTAATTTCCGAATCTCTCTCTCTCACCCCTGCCCCCTGCCCCCTCTCCTCTCTATCTCATCCGGACTAATTAGCTGTAACGAAACGTGTCCTGCCGGTACCTATGGTAACGGTTGCCGGGCAACATGTAGCTGTCAAAACGGAGCCACTTGTCACCACATCGATGGGGCCTGTCTGTGTGCACCAGGTAAGAAGGCATCTATGATTAACCCTCCATGTTTAAACCCTTGCGTACCACAACCTGGTTAGCTATATACAAAGTCTATGGGGATTTTAATATCTCTATTAAAGGAACAGGTTAAAGGTTTTTTTTGTAACTTTATTAACATATGTGCAACAAACAAAATTGAAATTGTGTGAATTATGTATCAGTTTACTTTGCTATGTTTGCCAAAATAGTCTGTGAAAATATCATGGGAGAGCTTTTATCTGTTTGGCTATTAAAGAAATTAGTGGAACTGGAGATAATGAACATAAAAAGAACACATGTTTGAAGGAGCATTATTTGTTTTCCTTCAATGCAAAATCATAAGTATTTTCAAATTATGATAAATTTTGCTAACTTTTTACTATTGCTATGTCATTAGACGTAGACCTACATGTATGACCGCTAACATTACAACTCTGTACCTTTGAACTTACTGATTGGTTTAAAGGTTATTCAATAATCACTTTCCCTGAAGATTTTCCATTTGAATGTAACTTTGGCATCATTCGTTTGCACGGCAGCAAAAATAGGACCATCAACACCTCTGGCAGAGCTGTCAAGTACTTTTCTGTTATTAAGAAGGGTTAACACGTGATTGTTCCAGACTTTAAAAAAATACCCCTTCCTGCTCTCCGGAGGACAAAGAGATTTGGGGCAAAATTACTTATTATTTACTGTAGAAACAAAGCAAATTAGATGATGACAACTTAATCAGATACCATCACCAAAATATCCTTGCTTTTAAAATGGCTCAGACCTTTTCACTCATGACACCCACACTCTCAGTGTTGATAGAACATTCGGGTCTGAGAACTAGTTCAGAAGGTTTTCAAAAGGGATCCCTTTTGGTTGGATTTCTGAACCGTCATGAATGTGTTAAACTCATTTTGATTTTAAATGAAACCGCAGGGGTTTAACCCTCTAAAAGTTCATTAAGAAATTGTCATGTTAATGCCCATGGTAGTGAAGGAATTAGTAAACTTTTATTGGTACCTAGCCAAGTTTACGAGCTGCTCAGTCTACACCTATTTGATCTACCCCCATTCATTCCGGCTCTTAGCAAGCTCAGAATATATAGGCTAGGGTTATAATTAGTGATTCGAATGAGTGTCAGGCATTGGGATTATGATAAGGGTTATGTTTAAAGTTGGGAGCAAGTTTGGAGTTGTATAAATGGAAAATCAGGCATGATGTAGTAAGACCAAGTGAGACTTGGAACAAATGGGTGAAGACTAAGTGAACATGAACCCTAGCTAATTTCAGGTCATTGATTTACAGGACAGCAATGTGCCCATCAGGATTGTAAATTTGAATGGTTTTAGAGAATTTGCAGGATTTTGCTATTAAAGGCATGTCAAACTATTGGGTGTGGTCAATTGAAGCGTCTTCCTGAATTCCCAGACTGATTACGACGTTCCTGTTTCAGATTTAGACATACATGTACTAGTTTATCTACTTGAGCACTCAAGTTCATGTACTTTACATATACATGTACTTGGTCTCATGTCTCACATGTTTCCTGACCATTTTAATGTCCCCCTTTCCGTTGGTACTGGCCTGGGTAGATGCAACTATTAATGCAATGATGGATTAGATGGATTGTTTTGTTACCATGGATGAAGCTTTCAAAGGCTTCCAAAGGGTCATTTAATTCAAGATGTGACAGTTTTTTTTTGGGGGGGGGGGGGCAGTAGACTTTCAGCAGTACTTTTAATTAGTTTTCAGTAATATTTTTCATCAAACTTTTAACATGATTATCTCCTAAGATCAAAAAGGTGACTTCAGGCAATTCTTTCTCAACCGATGAAATGTTCTCTTGCAAGTTCTCTAAAGTTATGCTGACCATCCTCTTCACTATCATGTTTGAATGTGAGGTACTAATTCATGAGTCCTTTGAGACACTGCAATGGGAACAGATAAAACATCTGACATTCTATTTGAAGAGAGGGAAAGCAAAACAAGAGCTTTCTGTTCCCTACCATGTATCATACAGGGCCCACCAGGTTCCTGTAGGCAATGGGTTAACCTGTTCGCTACCATGTATCATACAGGGCCCACCAGGTTCCTGTAGGCAATGGGTTAACCGGTTCGCTACCATGTATCATACAGGGCCCACCAGGTTCCTGTAGGCAATCGGTTAACCTGTTCGCTACCATGTATCATACAGGGCCCACCAGGTTCCTGTAGGCAATGGGTTAACCTGTTCGCTACCATGTATCATACAGGGCCCACCAGGTTCCTGTAGGCAATGGGTTAACCTGTTCGCTACCATGTATCATACAGGGCCCACCAGGTTCCTGTAGGCAATGGGTTAACCTGTTCGCTACCATGTATCATACAGGGCCCACCAGGTTCCTGTAGGCAATGGGTTAACCTGTTCGCTACCATGTATCATACAGGGCCCACCAGGTTCCTGTAGGCAATGGGTTAAACAGTTCCCTACCAGATTTTGCAATCCCCAAGGAATGTATACAGGGCCCACTATGTTCCTGTACAGCAGTGGTTCAAATGACTCTTAGCATGATATTGGATCACATGGGCATCACTCATCAGTAGCTTCTAGAGAGAGAGATAGAATCATTCATCAACATACTCAGCGTTGATTGTTGGAAATGCTAAGGGGTTAGCAACCAATCCCCCTCATCTACTGCAAAGCTTGTTCTGGGGGTGTTTCACAAAGATCCCAAGTCGAACTTAACACTAAGTTGGACTTCAAAAATTATGGAAAGCCATTTTTCTGTGTAAATTTGTTCAACAAGTTCTTTTAACAGGTCTACAATTTTGATAGAAATCATGAACATTTCCTTTTATTCAAAGAGACTTTTTGAATAAAAGAATATGTTAATGATTTTTATTAGGTTATTGATATCAAATTTTGTGGAAAGTAGCAAATATTTGCATTTAGACGCTTGAATGTATTTAATTCCGAAGCTACACATGGCTTTCCATAATATCTAAGTCCATCTTAGTGTTAAGTTGGACTTGGGATCTTTGTGCAACACCCCAAGACCTTTGTACATACATGTACAAACATGTATTTTTAGTTTTCTTCCTCTCTCTGTTTACATGCGAGGTGTTAGGACTTTCTCTTGGGAGCATGCAAGGTGAGCTGATAATAACTGAGACATCCTTCACAAAACAGTGAGAGAGGGTTCTGTATATCAGATCACATGAGATATACTCTCCTCACAATATCTGCACAAGAAAAGAATTGATTTGTTTTTACTCGGGGTTTAAGAAAGTAAGATAATTTCTAAGAGATGGTGCAAATAAAGATGAAAGTGACACTATTTTTGTGTCATGTGTATTAGAAAGGGGGCTCTTCATAAAGTTAGTTTTGATTCACAAAATAGTGAAAGTGGTGAGATGACCCGAGATGTGTACTCTCTTTTCACATTCCCAGCCCAGAAAATAAGTCTGTATGCCTCCACCATGAAGATGCTTGAGACATTATTTGTGTATATTTCTTTTTTTCTTGATTCATGAAAATTAGGGAGTTGCAATTCTTCAATGAAAGATGGAAGTGATACTAATTGTTAGTCATGTGTATAAAGAAACATTCCCTGAATGGTTCATTTTTCCATGTTTTGTTTCTACTGGAATGGAAGATAGGAGTCATGGTAATGGGAACAAAATATTCAGTTCCTCTTCCTTACTCCTTACGAAAGGTGGTAGAATATCTCTTGGGAACATGAAGTGTGAGACGGTAATAACTGAGACATCCTTCACAAAACAGTAAGAGGAGGTTCAGTATATCTGATGACATGAGTTATGTACTCGCTTTTCACATCGCCTGCCCAGGAATTAAGTTTCTATGCCTCCACTATGAAAATGCTGGAGGCATTATTTGTGTTTTATTTCAGGATTTATGAAAATTAGAGGGATGTGATTATTTGATGAAAGATTGAAATGGTACTAGTTATAAGTCAAGTGTATTACGGACAAAAAGTTTGTTTCTACCGAAATAACGGGATAGGACTCATGGTAATGTGAATGATTCAATCCGATCCTTTGCCACACTCTATTTTCATGTGAGGCGTTGTAGATTTCTCTTGGGAATATGCAATGTGAGCTGATAATAACTCAGATATACTTGGCAAAATAGTGAGAGAGGGTTCAGTATATCTGATCACATGTGATATACGCTCCTCACAATATATGCACAAGAATAGAAGTGATTTGTTTATACTTCAAGATAAATGGAATTTAGAGAAAAGATCAATAAAAGATAGTGAAAGTTTTGTAGTTGTCTCTTGTGACCATGTAATGTGAGTTGATAATAACTGCAACATCCTTGGTAAAACATTGTCAGGGATCGCATTATATCAGATGATATGTGATATGTGTGAGAAAAAAAGAGCTCTTCATAATAGTGCTATGTTGCATGTTTCAATACTGGAATGTAGGATATAGGAGTTATACTCGCGCGAATCAAATTTGTGTTAGTTCCTTTTCTTAAGTACTCTTATTCACATGCAGGCATTTTGAATTGCTCTTGGAAAATCCAATGTGAGACAATAACGAAGTCATCTTTCGAAAAACAGTGAAAGGAGTCTTAATATCTGAGATGAAATAAGATCACATTGCCTGCCCAAACTATATTTTCAGTACTTGTGATTTGCTGAAAACTTGTTCACTAACATACATTTGCTAGCCCTAAAACAAACGAAATTAAACATTAGATATTTATTTAATTTAATACAACTGACTTGACACATGTATGTTTAGTGAGCTGAAGGCCAACCCTAGATATAAGGAAAGTTATTTTCAACTCTTAGTTCACGCCCTTGTACTTAACAGGAAACCATAACTTGAACTTCTGTCAGGAATGAGGGAAGGAGAGGGGTTTAGAATATTTGTATATCTTTTAAATATTGTTTATTATGTATTTCACCAACTTCCCTTGTCGAGTTAAAAGTGTTTAAAAGTGACCCCCTTACAACAAAAGTTATTTTCAAGTTTGGTTCACCTCCCTTGCACTAAACAGGAACCCAATATTTAAATTTCATTGGGAATTAGGGAAGGAAATGCAGTTGAGATATTTGTATATCTTAAAATATTGTATTTCTTGTAGTTCACTAACTAGCCCTGATGAACTGAAAGTGTCAAAATGCTACCCTCTAGCAGCGAAAGTTATTTTAAACTCCATTTCACCTCCCTTGCAATAAACAGGAACCCAGTATTTGGCATTTCTTTTGGGACTCAGGGAAGGAAGAAGATAAACCTCAAGTTTTCTAAAAATTAGGACTAGAGGATGTTCTGGTGGATGTGATACTGAGTTTAAATCATGTGAGATACGCTCATCTCCATTTGATATATTGTGAGGAGCGTATATCACATGTGATCAGATATACTGAACCCTCTCTCACTATTTTGCCAAGTATATCTGAGTTATTATCAGCTCACATTGCGTCAATATTCATGAACAAATAACTGAAACTATTCAGACTTTGATCTGTGGATCTCAGGATCTTTCGCTATAAATATAAATTTAACGATTCCTAAAAGAAATTCAAATGATAAACATTTTGTACCATAATCAATAGTCTTGAATGGGTTAAAGTGATCCATTAGTTTTGTGTCAATTTGTGAAATTCAACCAGAATCCCTTGGAGCTTTCATTTTTTCTTGTACCTTGTTGTTTTCGCATATTATATGGTAACAGAAGAACAAAATTGGTTTTGATTTTTCAAACGTCTCCCTAATTATGGAGAGATGTATGATTGAATAAAAAGCATTCTGGGACACTTTTATAGTACTTTAGTAGTCAAAATCATTGGGAGGTTGGTGACAAAATCTTACATCAATTTCACTTTTTAATAGGTTAACAGTGTTACTTTTCTATGAAACTAGCACACATCATTCAGGAGAATAGTAAATGATTAAAGTCTCAAATATCACGCTTGGAAAAATCTTATGACGTTAAGGATCCGCTCTATTATCTTGAAAGGAGAAGATCGTAATTCATTTTCACACTGTACAGAACATAACAAATCAAGTAGTCAAAAATAGCCCAAGCCTCTATGAGTGCTAGCTATTACAGATATTTTTGTCTAAATATGACCATATTGACCTATAACTATTGGGCTCCAAGGCCTCATTTCAAGTGTCTATTTGCATTTCCAGGCGTGCGTGTTACATGAAAGGAAAAAAGCCTGTATTTCAGGAAATAGTCAAAATGTCTCAGCTGTTACTGTCATCCTGTAAGTTCAGACTGCAAAAAACGTCACATTGCAAGCCTGTTCCCATTTTCTTTCAAACCTGCATCCTAGAATATGTCATTCCTGGGAAAGCCCAAGCTATTTCACATATCCTTAAGTTAGAATGAAAAGGGTGTTAAGTCAAATTTTTTTCTAAATTTATTTTTTTCATATTATCATGTAGGTCGAAATGTCAACTACATGATGCTAAATTTTCAGATGTATAATAATTTTGTATATTTTATAATTTAAATATTTATCAAGCTGCTAACAATTATCCCTGCCACTATTGCAGTTATAGGAAGGTAACACCTGTACCACACGTTGTTCATTTCCTCCCTCACAAGACCAAGCATGAACCATGAAAGTCCCTCAGTCTTGCCTGAACATTATTTTGACTGTGATTGTCTGTGAACAAAATCCACAGGGGCTTGGGTCGATTATTCCCCTGCCCCCATAATTTGTCTTAGAAATTTTAATAAAACAATTTTTAGTGCTAATTTGATTTAAGCAAGTTTGGAGAGCAGCCCCAGAAATATGAATAAAACAATTTTTAAAAAGCATGTGAAAAGGCCTGAACATGAAATATTTGGAGACGGGGGCTACAGGAAATATTTCTTGTTCCATAGCCGCCTACAAGGGGTGAAAGGAAATTGTAGAATGGGTCTTAAGGGGAAGGAAATGTGATCTAATATGTTGTAATCCTGTTGGATTATTGGATTAGAATACTGATGTAAATCATGTAATGGAGTCTGCCAAGTTATATCATTTTCTTTCATTTTCTCCACTTTCACCTTTTACTCTTGTGTTTTAGTTAAATTGTACAAACATGAAGCGTGTTTGTCTTAATTAGAACGATATTTGTTTTGTCAGTGATACCCTAAAATAGACATACTAGAATAATTTGAGGGTTTATAGGTTACAGACATTAGTGAATCATAGCGTTGGTATTTCTAAATATATATTTGTGGCTATTTTTGGAAAGTATTCATGTATGAAAATATGCTCTAGCCATAGTCGTACCCAGGATTTTTTCAAGGATGGTGTGTTAGCTTCATTCAGTGGCGTACTTGTTGGGGTGTGTATGATACGTAAACAGTCATTTTTTCACTAAAGAGGGGTGTTTGAACACACCAACCCCCCCCCCCCCCCCCACCCCCTCTTGGGATATGCCTATGGCTCCAGCAACCATAAAGACCATGGGTATGCTCTATATAATTTCAAACACACAACTATATACGGTACACATGTTAAACAATGAAATTTGTGACAAGTGATAAGAATTGTGTTTGTTTTTGCAGGTTCTCTCTCAGAATTTCAATCATTCATTTTTTCACAATAAATGTAATTTGCAAATTCCACTTATTTACAAAGACTACTTTTCTGTATCCCTCAGATCATTTGACTTTTTTTTATAATTCAAATACGTATTCCTAATGTATATCTTATAATTGTATTTATCCATACATTTTTTACAATTGTAACAAAATAAGTATTCCTTTACATATTTAAAGTTAATATAAGATTTTTTTTCTTCAATTGTGACATGTATTCTGAAATACATGACAATGAATCTAAACTGAACTGAAATGAACTTCCTCTGTTTGTACAGGTTGGCAGGGTCCGAATTGCAGCCTGCCGTGTCCTAGTGATCGCTATGGCAACAGGTGCAACAGTACGTGCAGCTGCGGGAACGGTGCGTCCTGCGACTCAGTGACCGGGCAGTGTGAGTGTACCCCTGGATGGCAGGGGCCTGCTTGTATGACAGCCTGCAATGTGAGTCACAGTCTTCCATTGTAGCCTTTGAAGTTTCAAGTTTATTCAATCTATAAGAGTTCATTAACCCATTCGCCACGGGAACCTGGCGAACCACTTTATATTCCATGGGAAATGCAATATCTGGTAGGCAAGGGGTAAATTTTACAGCCAGTTCCAAGATGGTATTCCTGTAAGTGCCAGCTCTATTTCAAAGCTGACAATAAATACCACTCTGGGGATCGTTAATCAAACAAACAGAACAGCAGACAAGTCATGCCAGAATATCGAGATAGATATTACACAATGGAATAATTTATACATACATACAATAACTTGTACATACAATGCAGTTTTCTCAATGCGATAGGCATTATCGTTGATTGTGTGATGATTGTGCACAATCATGCACGTGGCAGTCTTACATAAGGGTGCTTGAATGAATTTTGTATTCTAACTTATATGGTTGTAGGTTAAGTGTTAAGTACTCTAATGCCTGACTAGTAAGAAGTGAAATTAAGATGAATTATGTTGTTAGGAAAATTCCACCAGGACAAATTACATCAAGACAATTAAACCTCATTGAGGGCTGGGGCCTGCCTGTTGGGATGACATGCAATTTGAGTCAACGTCACTCAAGATCACTTGAATGTAGACAGTACTTCAGATTTCGTAAGGTCTGCGGCTTCCCAGGTTGGAAAAGTCCAGGACAATTCCCCTGAGGATAATTACTGCTCAGACAATGACCCCCTAAGCTTGCTGCATCATGGGGCCTGCCAGTGATGACCTACGATGTGAATCACTGTCTGTGATATCCTTGAATGTGTCCCAGTTATCAAAATGTTGCCCAATACCTAAACTAGATTTTAAGATTAATGAATCATAATCAAGTTATATACAATCACTTTTCAGTCAAGGGTTCAGTCAGAATTAGCTGTCCATCACTGTTTGTAAAATTACCTTTTCAGTCAAATGAGAATGTTGCCATATGCCCAAACTGGACTAATATGGCTTAACTGGACTTTGCTACAGTAGGCTTTAGGGCAATCTATAGATACAAGGCTGGAAAATTACTTTTCAAACAATAACCCCCTCAAACAATATTTTTCCAGACAACTAGTCTCCAAGGAAAATGACCCCCCTTAGGCAATTATCACCTGAACAATTAGTACCTGGACAAGTATGAGGCGGTGATCCTACTCCAGGGTGTTAATCCTAGGGGGCAATATCCTGCATATTAATTATCTCTTAAAGAATGAGGATACACCTCTGTCTGGCAGGTATAGTCAAACATATCTTTATAGCTCCACCGGTCTAAGGTAGCATATCTGCCAAAAGTGGCCACCAAATTAGATCGCCTGCAGGATAAAACATTGTTCTAGAACCATTTTAAAGAGATAACCTGTCTAAAGTGACCACTTTTCTTCTATCACTACACAATGGTTTGACTTTAGTTGTCCCAGGGATACTATTTTTTTTTTTACAGGGGTATGCTAGTTGAATGACAGTTTAATTCCTTGGAGAAACAGTTCAGTTGTGTGGGTTTGTAGTTGTTGTAGGGGTAATTGTCTCAGGGGAAGGATTCATTGGGTGTTGTTTTACAGGTGGTAGATATATTGATATGGATAAATCGTATTCAATAATTTCACTGTCTTTGCTTGTCGTAGCTGAAGTTGACAATGATAATTTTTAGTAAATTGGACTGCCATGCTAACTCATGACAGCATGGCTATACATACTCCACAGGGAGTGTGATTTTAGTACCCATTAAACATATGCTTGCTATATGTGAAAGGGATTAATAAATACATTGGACAGTAATATATAATTTTACTTGATGTTCATAGCAACCGTCTGTTCTTCTCCCTTTTTTATTATGCAATTTTGTTAACAATATTTTGAAGTCTTTAGAATGACCATAATCATGATAATTTGTTTGCATCCTCTTTGTTTGTGTGTACAGCCGATGATGTTTGGTCCTGGCTGCCTCAACATGTGTTCCTACTGCCAGCAGGCCACCTCCTGTTCCAATGTGGATGGCAGCTGCAACTGTGACCTATCCTATGCTGGTAATGATGATATTAAATACATGACATGTGTGTGTCATGATCAAAGTAAAGCAGCAACAAATAAACAAAACACATCTATACACAAATATTTGAATTGAATATTCTCTATTGATTAATTTTCATTTGTTTGGGTACTGTGCGTTTAAGTAGATTTTCTTGTCTATCATAATGAAAAGGAATACAAAAGCAAGCAAAACATGAACAAATAAAGTATTTTAAAAAAGGTATTTTTAAAATTTTGTTTAATTTTTAAAATTTTTTTATGGGGGTAGACCATACCACTGTTTGGTATATCTTATTGAACACAACACGTCGCTGGGCAATAAAAAGGGCAAAATGGCCGATATTATCGTCGAATATCGATTTTGTTTTTATTTTATTTTCAGATAGAGTTCTTTAAAACCTATCCGATGATATGTTTAGAATTCCCATATGTGCCCAACTTTTTGAGAAAATCAAAAATATATATCATATGGGCAATACGAAGGACAAAAAGGGATTTGCCCTTTTAGCTGCCCATTATTGCGCCAAGTTGCGCGCATTGCCTGTGCATTATCAATGCGCGTAAAAGGGCAATACGCATTTTGTCCTTTTTCATGCCCAATATCGACGCGATATCGTGCATGTAAAAAGGGCAAATTCAGAAATGCGTAAATAACTCCGTTAAAAAGAACTGAGCGTAGGCCAAATTAAACGACTTGATTGCTTTATAGCCTACATAACTGTTTCACTAAACAAGATTACTGGATTTGGCATTTTAAAAATATTATTGCCCAAAATGTCAAAATGTTGTTTCTTCCAAAAAAGTAAGTATCGTTTTTTGCTATCGATACCGTCAATTTGTCCTTTTAATTGCCCAGCGACGAACAAACAAACAAACAAACAAACAAACAAACAAACAAAGCAGCATGTAAATCACACCAATAGACCATTATTTCTCCAGTTTAGTCTTGGTACTGTGGGTTGAAGATTTCAAGATAGTTCATGAGGGCTAGACTGAATTAGTCTGATGTATGCCTGTCTGAATGGAGGAACCTGTTATCCCATTGATGGTTCTTGACTGTACTATCTCACTACAAACCAGCAAACTAACAACACACTATGGGATATGCCTGTCTTAATGGAGGAACCTGTGACCCCATTGATGGTTATTGACTACTATCTCAATACAAACAAGCAAACTAACAACACACTATGGGATATGTCTGTCTGAATGAAGGAACCTGTGATCCCATTGATGGTTCTTGACTGTACTATCTCAATGCAAACTAACAACACACTATGGGATATGCCTGTCTTAATGGAGGAACCTGTGACCCCATTGATGGTTCTTGACTGTACTATCTCAATACAAACAAGCAAACTAACAACACACTATGGGATATGTCTGTCTGAATGAAGGAACCTGTGATCCCATTGATGGTTCTTGACTGTACTATCTCAATGCAAACTAACAACACACTATGGGATATGTCTGTCTTAATGGAGGAACCTGTGATCCCATTGATGGTTCTTGACTGTATTATCTCACTACAAACACGCAAACTAATAAATAACATGATATATGTCTGTCTTAATGAAGGAAATTGTAATCTCATAATGGTTCCTGACTGTCATATCCAATAAAAACAAGCAAACTAACAAAACAACAAGACATATACATTATATGCCTGTCTAAATGAAGGAACCTGTAATCCTGTTGATTTGGTCAATTCAATTCAATTCAATTTTGCTTGACTGTGTCCTATCCAATAAACAAACCAAACCATTTCTATTTTGCCCAGGTGTTGTGTGTTCTAGTCAGTGCCCTGATGGCTACTGGGGATACAACTGTAACATGACCTGCGCCTGTTCTCAACAAGGTACCTGCAGTCCCATTGATGGAGCCTGCATCTGTCCTGCGGGATTCATGGGGCAGTGGTGCGAAGACGGTCAGTTATATGCCATTTTATTCTTTTATTTGTTTGTAACTTACTGAAGATCTATGAAATGCAATAAAAAGAAGTATGACTGTCCTTAGTTTGTTTTGTAACCATAGGGACATATTTTTATTGCAATGGTATGAAAACGAAACTTCGTTTCAGAATTGTTTAGCTGTCAAAGATTTGGTCAATAATAATTGGTTTAGTGATAATAATTAAAACCTGTTATTCGGAGATGCCAACCATGTTTTTGCATAGTAATGACAGTGATATGGTTAGAATTAGGTCATTTTTTAATAATTTTTGCTTTTCTCTTTGAGTGTTTTCTTGGCCATTGTGAGGTTAACCATTTGCTAAGTGATTAATCATGGAAATCTGTTTTTTTTTTCCATGCCATATTTGTTTTCATCGATATGATATTTTACTTTGTGTTTTTATTTCTTGTTAAATGGCTGTTAGATAATTCTTAATTTGTTTTGTAAGATATGCTACTCTGATTCATAGAAACCTTTTGTGTAGTTGATAATGATAATGATAATGATAATATCATATTTATAACCCGAACATATCACATACATATCTCTTTGTGCTGTAAGAAAAGGAAAGTAAAAGTACTGTGCTTTTATGATTTTAATTGTTATTATCATAATTATTATAATGTTGTTGATTCTAGTGATTTATAGTTATAGTTATCATTATTACATCCTAACAGCTTGTCCGCATGGAACTTACGGCTTTGGGTGCATCTACCGCTGCCCCGCATCCTGCTTGAATGGACAGGGTGCGTGTGACCCTCGGGATGGCAGCTGTACATGTAGGCCTGGCTATCAGGGCTCAAGTTGTGACAAAGGTAATTGATGATTGGTAACTTTTCAGGGCTCAAAATAACAAATAACTTAGCTTTGAGCCACCGTCATTTCATTAATCCATATTTATCTGAACTGGCTGGACAACCAAATATTCAATATTAATTTATTTCTCTGTTTAGAGCCACCAGATTCAAGTGTCGGGGCACTAATATTTGAGAACCCTTGATTTTACTTGCCCTACTGTGCTGCAAAGAAATAAAACTAACCTTAAAGCATTGTTGTGGTTACAATGAATGTTGTTATGTTGAAATGTTATGAAATGTTACCATAAGTTCAAATTGATTTTCTTGAATACAAATCTTTAGGTACACTGGAGGTTCGTTGAATTGAAATGGGAAATTAGCAAAAACTTATGTACCACACATATGACCACTTACATTATTTGATCGAGAATATTAGGAGTATCTTTTAAAGAGTTTTGGGTGGCTTCAGACTCAGACATATTTTTGATCTGTTAAATGTTTATTCTCCATAGTTTGTCCGAGTGGTTTCTATGGCGTGGGCTGTCTACAGCAGTGCAACTGTAAGAGCAACTCGGCGTGTAACCCAGTGACTGGTCAGTGTGAGTGTCTGGCCGGATGGACAGGATCAGACTGCAGTCAACGTAAGTCCAGATACATACAAACTGTCCTTTCCTCTTATTCTATACACTTGCATTAATGCACCATAGTTGATATTTTTGCATTTTTAAACAAGATTAGAACAAACAAAAAAGATCAGACTTTGTGCAAAATTAGAATCCTGCTAAATTTGTTTTTACCAATATCTATCAAAATGTCTCATCGTGTAATTTTAATGCAAAAATAACATTCTTGTTCAAGACTTTGCAAAAAACTAACATGATTTTGTATGCAGGTTGTATTTCAATTTGTGCTCAGTTTGTCAGAAATAAAGAGTAGAACAAGAACAATATAATAATGAAGTGTGATCTCTTGTACATTTATGTTATGCAGGTAATAAAAAAATAACAATTACAAAAAATGAAGTTTAAAGAACAGTTTTCCCCTTGTTTAATTGCAGCCTGTCCTCAGGGTCGGTACGGGAAGCATTGTGCATTCACATGTGACTGTGGCCAAGACGTTGCCTGCCAGCCGTACGATGGAGAGTGCATATGCCCCATTGGTCTCTGGGGGCCTAGATGTACAGAGAGTGAGTGTAACCAAGCCAAATCATCTTAAGCTAAAAGCCAAATCATTTTCAGAGAATCATCGCTCTTTTCTATATGATGTTCAAATAGGCATAATTCTTTTAAAAAAACAGATTCTAATCAAATTTTCACTGATTATTCCTCTTGTCTTTCACATTCTGTTAGACAATAACTAATTCTGGTCTGGAATTCCCCTGTCACAGTCACAATCTAAATCCATCATGAGAAGCTCCATCTTGTATGTGTTGATTTTTCAATGTAATTTGCAACTTTTTTCTTTTGATATGAAATTCTGTATAATTTGTATAAATTGTTGTCATTCTATCATTAAATATAATTTAACTGTATCTTTTAGTTTCTGAGTTGCAATGGCATTTGAATATAATAAGAGGAGTAATGTGGGAAAGTTTGAGCAAGTTTTGGCCGAGATATAATACACAATGACTACTTAACAATCAGACTTTTATGGAAGATAAAGTGAATTCAACTGTTTGTATATTACCTGTTTTTGTTATAGGTTGCCCCAAGGGTTTGTATGGAGAGAACTGCAGTTTGGAATGCCAGTGCAATGAAGCTGGTACTGCAACTTGCAACCCCCATAACGGACGCTGCGACTGTAGCACAGGCTATAGAGGGCAGCGCTGTGAGAAATGTGAGTACATCCAAATGGACATTTTGAAATTAGTCATGTGAAACAATAGACCGCTTCTGTAACGTATGCAAATATTATGCGTATGACGTCAGACTCCCCCCTTGGCAAGCTTAACAATAGTAACTATGTCCGGCAAGCTCCGGCAAACTTAGCTTGCCAGACCTAGTTACTATTGTTAAGCTTGCCAACGGAGAGTCTTATGTCATACGCATATTATTTGCATACATTACAGAAGCGGTCTATTGTACAGAAATAGTGTACAGTAATAATGTAATGATTATTGATAATAGTTTTTAATAGTCACATGAGAGATTATGACAGCCTATTATGTGATGCCTACAAAACCGACTTGATATCTTGCATCCAGTATAACAACCACTGTGACTGGATAAAGCTGTGAAAGTTGTTAGTATATTGATTTGAAATTAAATTTTGTCATAATAAACAAGTGAATAATAAGAAATAATTGTAACAATGTTAAGTGTTTATTGGTTGCAGATTAAATCAAGGGCAGCCTAGATGTAATAAATGTTTCAGCTTTAAAATATTATAACTGCATTTCACTAAGTTTATATCAAGGTTAAATTTAGAAAATTACAAGATTCTGTACATTCTATATGTTTTGGGTTGTTTTTTATCCTGCTTTTGTTTAATCTTTCTTTCAGTGTGCATGCCGGGCACCTATGGCATCAACTGCCAATACGACTGCAAGTGTCAGAACCAGGCAGTGTGTGATCCAGTCACTGGGCAGTGCCGCTGCACTTCGGGCTGGATGGGGGATGCATGTGGACAGAGTAAGTGTCTCATGGTGGTGATGGTGATGGTGATGATGATGATGATGGTGATGATGATGGTGATGGTGATGGTGATGGTGATGGTGATGGTGATGGTGATGGTGATGGTGATGGTGATGGTGATGGTGATGGTGATGGTGATGGTGATGGTGATGGTGATGATATGACACTGTCAGTATGACTGCAAGTGTCAGAACCAGGCCGTGTGTGAATCAGTCACTGGGCAATGTCGCTGCACCTCAGGCTGAATGGGGGCAGAGTAAGTGTCAAATGATACGGGGAGAGGGTGTGATGATGATGATGATGGTGATGGTGTTAGTAGTAGTGGTGGTGGTGGTGGTGGTGTTGGTGATAATGCTGTTGATGATAATGGTATTGGTGATGATGATTATATTTACTATTTGTTTACCTGAAGTTATCTTTGGATGTTCAAAATTAGCATGAACAGGCAATAGGAAATGTTGACATTTCCATTATGATTTATTGGACTTTTTCAGGTTGTCCTGATGGTCGGTTTGGCCCCTATTGCAATGGCACATGTAGATGTCCCCGGACGGCCAGTTGTGACCCATCGACCGGTCAGTGTTTCTGCCCGCCTGGATTCCATGGTGCTAAATGCAATCAAGGTAATTTCTTTGCTGGTGGACACATTTGACAGCTTGCTTCCTTTGCCAATCAGTATATAATAAACCATTGTGTGGCACTGTACTGCACAAGGAGAGGAACATACATTCAGATTTGTATTAAAACTTCAGTTAAGTTTATTCATACATAAAATGCTTAATTTAATGCATATCCTTTCAGTTTGTGGCCCAGGAACTTATGAATATAAATTAATAACATTATATTGTGTACACAGATAATTCATAATGTTGTAGTATTCTCTTTCCCATTGAGAAAAGATGAATTTTCGTAATCACTCGCTCTTATTTCTCCCCATTTAGTGTGTGGTCCTGGTTCATATGGAGTCAACTGCATGGAGAGATGTTCCTGCCCTAATTCCAACTACGTCTGTGATTCAATCAAAGGCTGCACCTGCCCTGAACAATTCTATGGTGGAAACTGCAATGTTGGTCAGTATAATCATTATTATGATGTCCATGATTTATATCTGTTTATATTTGTTAAGGAATATCTAATGTAAGTTAATATGGTTATTCTTTTAGCTTGCATTCTTTTTAGGCAAAATAGTTTAGAAACGATTCAGTTTCATGTCATTTGCAAATCCTTTGGTGAGAACCCTTTTTTTTCAAAATAGGCACTAAGTTGGATATGTTAACTTATTTGATGTCTTCTATATTAATGTTTTTTCTCACAGCTGGCATTCAGAACCAGAGAACAGGTGCAATGACTGGAGGACCCATGATTGGTATTGTACTGGGCATCATCATCTTCATCCTCCTCATCCTGCTCATGTTGGTCTTCCTTTGGAGGAGACGCTATAGGGGAAAACCAGACTATGGATTCGCCGTCTCGTGAGTGTTTGTAGTATTACTTAACTATGTATAAACTTCTAGAAGTATCATATAATGATGTGTTTGATTGTATTGATTTGATGTTTGTAACATGCTATTTTTCAACATTGGCACTGCCAAATGAAAAAAAATTGTCGTTGTTTTAAAAAAAAGTGTGTCGTCCGTCCTTCCACAGTTTTCAAAATGCTTCTTCTTCGTTATTTTTCAACCGATTTTGATTCTGATTGTTTCATAAGATAGGGCTAGGAGGGGGATTTAAAACTTCTACACAGAATCGTGAAATTCATGGTAATTTATGCAAATTTATTCAAAATCACAAAAAATGCTTCTTCTCCTTCATTTCTCGACCGATTTTCATTCTGATTGGCTTATCTAATAGGGCTAGGAGGGGGATTTAAAACTTCTACACAGAATCATGAAATTTATTATCTATGGTAATTTATGCAAATTTATTCAAAATCACAAAAAATACTTCTTCTCCTTCATTTCTCGACCGATTTTGATTTGGTTTGCTTTATCTGGTAGAGCTAAATTTGGTACACCAAACTTCTACACAGAATTTTTTAGATTTTGCTCCATTGATTAATTATGGTAATTTATGCAAATTTATTCCAAAAATAATAAAAATTGCTGCTTCTCCCTCATTTGTTTACCGATTTTCATTCCGTTTGTTTTGTCTGATAGGGCTAGCTAATTTATGCAAATTTATAAAAAAAAAAAAAAAAATGCTTAGAACTTCATTTCTCAACCCATTTTGATTTGGTTTACTTTATCTCATAGAGCTAATTGGGGGCTTCACAATTTGTACACAGAATTTTAAAATTCATTAATTATGCAAATTAATGCACATTTATTCAAAATCACAAAAAATCCCTCTTCATTTGTCAACTGATTTTTGGTTTGCTTTATCTGGTAGAACTAAGTTTGGTATGCCAAACTTCTACACAGAATGTAGAAATTTTGCTCCATATGTTAATTATTGTAATTTATGCAGATTAATAAAAAAAAATGCTTCTCCCTCATTTCTTGACTGATTTCGATTCTGTGTGCTTTATCTAATAGGGCTAATTGGGGGCTTGAAAATTTGTACACATAATTTCAAAATTCATTAATTATGCAAATTTATTTCAAATCACATAAACTGCTTCTTCTCCTTCATTTTTCAACCAATTTTTATTCTTTTTGTTTTATCTGATAGGTTCCAGGAGGCTTCAAAACTTCTACACAGAATCGTATAATTTGTTAATTATTACTTTTTTTTACATTTTTTTTCTTTATCATTTTTAAAATTTGTATGCAGCCCTGGAAGGGACCCAGCGGTGCAATCAGCTATATTTTTTTTTCCCTTTTTTTTTCTTTTCTTTTTTTTATTATTATTATTTTTTTATCTTTTCCATGTTCTTCCGGGGCGTCAAATTTATATTTTTTTCACTCTAATTTGTTTTATTTTAATTTTTATGTCCCTTCCAGGGCATCAAATTTTTATTAGCTCACCTGAGCCAAAGGCTCAAGTGAGCTATTGTGATCGCTTTTCGTCCGTCGTCCGTCGTCCGTCGTCCGTCGTCCGTCGTCCGTCGTGCGTCGTGCGTCGTGCGTCGTCCGTCGTCCGTAAACTTTTTACATTTTCATCTTCTTCTCCAGAACCAATGATCGGATTCCAACCAAACTTGGCAGGAATCATATTTAGGGGTAGAGGAACCAAAGTTGCTAAAATGGTGGGCGTGGCCCCCAGGGGGGCCCTGGGGGAGGGCACCAAATGTAAAAAATATGTAAATTTTAAACATCTTCTTCTCAAGATCCAGAAGTATGACAGACCTGATATTTCATATTTAGATGCCTCTATTGATGAAGAATGAAAGTTGTTCACAAGATTTTTGTGGGTGGTCCCATAAGGGCCCTGTGGGCGTAACAGTTTTTTTGGGGGCCCTACCATAGGAAATATACATTTTCATCTTCTTCTCCAGAATCAATGATTAGATTCCAACCAAACATGGCAGGAATCATCTTTAGGGGTAGAGGAACCAAAGTTGCTAAAATGGTGGGCGTGGCCCCCAGGGGGGCCCTGGAGGAGGGCACCAAGTGTAAAAAATATGTAAATTTTAAACATCTTCTTCTCAAGATCCAGAAGTATGACAGACCTGATATTTCATATGTAGATGCCTCTATTGATGAAGAATGAAAGTTGTTCACAAGATTTTTGTGGGTGGCCCCACAAGGGCCCTGTGGGCGTAACAGTTTTTTTGGGGGCCCTACCATAGGAAATATACATTTTCATCTTCTTCTCCAGAACCAATGATTAGATTCCAACCAAACATGGCAGGAATCATCCTTAGGGGTAGAGGAATCGAAGTTGCTAAAATGGTGGGCGTGGCCCTCAGGGGGGCCCTGAGGGAGGGCACCAAGTGTAAAAAATATGTTAATTTTAAATATCTTCTTAAGATCCAGAAGTATGACAGGCCATCGCAGAATGGCCCCATAGGGTCCCTATGTGAGTGGGGTTAATATGCTGAAGTGGTCAGTGGCTGGTGAAATGTGTTAAGCTTTGTCTTATATGTGTGTCTGTCTTTTTTTATGATTCACCCAAACATTATGGTAAATCATAATGTTAGGTACAGGGGATCAAAAGTTATTGATTAAATAGTACATCACATAATAGATTTTGGCATGATTTCAACTGATTTCATATCTTCTGAGGGTGCCAGAGAGAACATGCGCCAGATGTGAATTGATTGACCTCAGGTGAGCGTCGTGCCCCCCTGGGGCTCTTGTTTTTTGACCAGTTGAAAAGTGTACCACATGAAATTTGCGATATTTGATGTTGCGAGATGGCGGATGAGCGCTACGTCATTGACGTTCTGGTTAATATTTTGCAGTACCTTAGCAAAGTTAGCATATTAAGCCAGCATATTCAATGAAATCACCTCGACTGAATAGGCAGAAAGATGAAATGTAGCTAAAATGCAATTAGCATTATTGTACCAAAATCTAACAGGAAATTTCTTGCCAGTTGACAATAGTAGGATGAAGTGTAATTAATTTATAAAGCTATCATAAAAAATAACAATAATAATATTGTATATAATGCAGATATCATAAAGTCTCTATGTGGTGTAAGAAAGAAGGGTAAAAGAAAAGTTCAGCATGCAATATCACATCAATGAATATCAATCATTTGTATTCCTTTTTGCCACATGATACACTGCAGGTATTCCAGAGGGGATGTTCTCAACTCCACCGGGGGTCCCACGGTGGTTTCCAATGGCAACGCGCACCGCCTCCCTCCTGCCAGAGACTGCCCCACCCCAGGGGTGAACAACCTTAAACTCCAGAACATCAACCCGGTGTTCATGGCACCTGTCAAGAACATTGACGATGACGGGACATGTGGGGGCGCTGTTGGAGGAAAATCATTAGGTTAGTATAAGCTCTGTTTCTCACTGCTTTTTATTACCTGTTTCCTATTACATTTTAAAATCTTTTATAGAGTTACTTCAGGGACCACTGGGTTCCCCTGGGCAAAGGGTTAACTTTAATGTATGTCTTTGTATCCCCCCTTTTCCAGTGTGCATTTATACATATTACAGGGTACTTTTTTTTTCACTTGATTACATTTGCTTTCTTATAGTTATTTCTGTCTGATCCTCTTCTTTTGTGTGTGTGTATGATTTTCTTATTTTATTGTCGACCTGATCTTCATCCTCCCTGTGATGCAACTTTAACCTATTTGTATCCTATTCATTTTCTCTGCTCTTTTCCATTAATTTGTTAAGACTTTGGTTTTGTATCAGCATATTTCTGATTTCTGTTGTAAGTGCATGTATATTCCCCTTCTTCTATCTGTTGTGTATGGTTGTATGCATAGATGACAAGGCAAAGTATGAAGTTGACGACGGCTACGAGACAATGATCCTGCCTCGCCTCCCCCCAGGGAGGGGGGAACAGACCTATGGTAAAAACAAAAAGCAAAATAGCATGAACAACACATCAAAAAGAAACAAATTAGCATGAACCACAAATCAAAAAGAAAAATATGATTGATGTCTGCACTGCTGAGTGCATTATAATAACAGCCAGGCAAATTGTGCAGCATTTTATCCATACCACATTGATGCACAATTTTATAGTTAGTCTAATTGATATATGTGAACTTTGATGTGTATTTCAAACACACATGTATAGTAGGCTTTATACAAAGCAAGAGCAATTTAATATGCATAGCCTGTGCATAACCAGTAGAGTGATAGCATTTTTTGTACTACTAATGTAGTGTAGGTTTTTGTACTAGTATTAAAAAGACTCAACATTGAAAGTGCTTTTAAAACTTGTTTGTTTACTTCACATATCATTTTCATCAAGAATTCAGATGACCCAGAAAGTACTTTAGTTAAGTTAACATAAATATCATAATCATCTACAATAAATGGATGTGAGGTTTAGCTCGGGGGAAAAGTGTGAGTGTATGTAAAGTTTATTCCATACTTCACCTGTAACATGAGTTTAGGAACAAATTAATGCACCTAATTCTGAGTGCATCTTAACTAATGGTTAGAGTGATATGTACATGCATATACTCATGCATTCATGTCATAAACTTTCAATCAAAGATTTTCATACGTAGAGATGTAGAGGGAAGTTAAAACATTCATAACACTGAGTCAGTTGTGTATGTCGCACCGCTGGCAAGGCGTATCAGGTGTATAAGGTGGAGATTTTATAGAACTGTTTATTAACTTAGCATTTTTGGTGTAAAATAATAATAATAATAATAATAATAATACATTATACTTGATTTATATAGCGCCTAATATGATTGATAATCATCTCTAAGCGTGTAATAGAGATAAGGATATCTTTTTTTTTTAAAGGAGAATTTGAAAGTAGTGTATACAAATTGCTCATAAATAGATGATAAATATAGAAATGTTATATGGTGTATAGAATGCCTTTAATCCCTATTAAATTTCATTTTAACAATTAAGTAGTATAATGTAATGCATGTAGTGTATTGTAATTGTATCTGTATATGTGAAAAGCCGTTATAGTGGAATATTTGCATGGTGTTGATAGGTTTAGTATAAACATTTTTCTTGTAGTCATTTGTTAACTGCCAATTACTATAACAGTTTTAATTATATCGTTTTGTGGCATTGTATTATGTGTTTACATGATTGTTTACGATACTACTTAGGAATACTATATGTTATGATAAACTGTATATAGCAAATGCAAAGTGTCTAACAAATTTATAAAGTAAACACATTAATAACTTGTCTACAGTTCTAATGGGTACATTCAAGAAATATGATTTGGCATGAGTGAATTTGTTAAAAAACTGCTCAATGAATGGGGGTACATGCTTCTTATATAGCTTTGAATTTAGAACATTTATTATATATATTTTGGATATATTGTGTCCTCACATCTTTCTGAAGTGATCATTACAGCAACTCCTGCAGAAATCCGCATTCATTACCACTTTTACTCCTGCTTTTACTCCTGCTTTTCATGAAAAAAGGAATGCAAATGTTAAAAAGCTACACTTTATGTCATAAGACTATCAACATTTTGGGGGGAAATACCAAGCACTTTAAATCATTGAGTACATTGAGTGATTTCAAGTTCGGTGTTGGGCTGGTGTTAGAGTGGTGTTAGGCCAAGAGCTGCTTAAATCGAGCTCAAAATCAGCTGTTCGGTTTGGGAGAACCGATACCGATAGTGCTATCGATATCTAAACACCGCCCTAACACCAGCGAAAAAGAACAAAAAGGGTTTAAAATGCCGACGAAAATGCCGAAACCCTTTTTCAAATCATTTCAGTCATTACGTTTATGATACTGCTGTTCATAATTCAGGGTAATCTGAGACGATAATATGCAGTTCTGTCAGTTAGTAAATGTAAAATCATACCATTTGCATTATTTATTTTGTTATTAGAATAATTCTAAAGACGTGTCACGAGTGTCATGCGCGAATTTTGACAAATATTGATTTGCAGCTGAACAGTGCTATAGTTACGCAGCGGAACATTCACTACGCATTACGCCAGAAGTTGCGGCGTTCTTAGTCTGCTCGTGTCCGTTAACGGCGTTGTATGTGCATGCATGAGTGAGTGAGTGAGTGATCAGAGTGAGTTAATAAAACATTAAATAATTTATAATTATACTAGTTAATGAATCGGGTCAATCTATCAATCAATCATTTAATCTAACAATCAATCAACCAATCAATGAGTGAGTGATCAGTAATATATATAGAGAGTTAATAATAAAACAATGATTGAATTAAATAATTTATAATTATGGTGAATGAATCGGGTCAATCTACCAATCAATCAATCAATAAATCAATCAACCATCAATCAATCAATCAATCAATCAATCAATCAATCAATCAATCAATCAATCAATCAATCAATCAATTTAATTTAATTATTTGACACACGGAGCTAGCTACTTGACTACCGAAGTAGTTGGTACGGTAGGACTTTTTCTCGGTCGATTACCCTCCGAAACATTTTATTTTATTTTTATATACCTGTATTTGTTATTAAACCGGCCAGGAGGTTGCAAAAAAGGCCTTGTCTATATATAGCTATATAGGCCTAGTCTTATCTAGTTTAGTCCAGTTTATTTCTGACTAGGTCTAGGCCTACTGGCACTGCCTACTGCCATACTGGGCCTATGCCCAGACGAAGCCAGGCAGCACGGTCGAACTATAATATTTTAATTACATGATATTCCATGCAGCATGATATCACTATCAATACCAATATATAGAACTAGAGTAGTCTAGTCAAGACCGGAATTGTAATAGCGTCAGTCAGTGCAGTGCAAGTGGAATAAACAGAGACAAAATAATGTTTGCTTTATGGCTGCCTAAAACACTAAGTCTATTATTAAGAAGACTGAATTATGCTTAGGCGGCAGCCCTAGCTAGGCTAGGCTAAGTAAGGATTAGTCTTAATTAATAGGCTAGCATGCCGGCCTCGGGGGCTAGGATGGTGCTAAATTGTTAGCCTTAATCTTACTCGATCTTAGACTTAGCTTAGCCTTAGCCCCAGGGGCCAGGAGTATGCAATGCTTAAGACATATCTAGACTATAGTAACTAGGCCTATCCGGCCTGTCACTGTCAGCTCTTGACTAACTAGTACTTCTCCTAGGACTATGCCTATACTATAGTCTAGAACTAGTAGACTAGGCTACTACATCTACTATAGTACTAGAAAAAGATAAGTAAGTAAGTACAAAATATTAATAGTATTAACTTCTGCTAGTTCTGGCCAATTAACGAGTTAACATCGACTATGATCTACAATACATGTTACTAAAATAGCTTGAGTTTGAAATATTTTATTAATTATTATGACTTACAGTTACACAGAAAAGGATGGACACAGCACAGGACAGGTACATGTCAGAGGCTACATCTATTTTCAGCAAGCTGGTGATGGTATTAACTATGATTGAAGTCTGTGTAAAATAAAAAATCCACTTGGTCTTGGAGAAGTACATGCCGAAGCGAAGGCGAAGCGAAGTCGACTAGTATAGGCTATAGCTGCATAAAATGTGCATGCATTATTACGTTGTTTGTTTACCTTATTTTGGCGTGTAATTACCATATGACCTAATTAATTACCATAAATTAGACTCAAGATCAGACTCGTATTGGTTGTTTATTGATCTTAATGGCCCCAAGAAATGTATCACTATTGGCTTACAAAAATAATAACCCTCAATTATGTTTTATTTTTTTACTAAATATTCCAGGTAATCCAGAAGACGGTAAATCTAGGTACTTTATAGACCGTGTGTTATCGATATTTGCAAACACAAGTATTCAATTCATATTCTAAATTAAGATCGAACTAGCTATCTAGCGCCTACGTTATGATTAATTCATTGATTTGACGTTCACACTAAATCATTGGCGGCGGGGCGGGGAAGAGGGGGGGGGGGGGGGGGCTGGTGGCGGTCACAAGGTTCAATTTGATAACATTATTAATTATACATTTTAAAAATATACCACAATTTACTACTTTAGAACTATACTACTTCTTCTACTACTAGTACTCTATTATAGTATTAATGGAAAGAAAAAAATCTAACTTTTCAGTTATTTTTTGTTTCTGGACTCTAGCATTACTTTGTTTAATTGCCTAATTGTTTTTTTTTTTTATTTATCTCGTACGGCACGTACTACGTTGGTTTATTGTATCCCCCGAACCACTTCGGGGGATACTATGGATTTGGCCTCGTCGCGCCGCCGCCGCCGCGTCCGCCGCGTCCGCCGCGTCCGCCGCAGAGATTTTCTTGTGAACGCTCTACAGGTCCGAGTTCTTGTCCGATCATTTTCTAATTTGGTATGAAGGTGTATTAAGGAAAGAGGATGAAGCCTATTGATTTTGGTGTGGGGCGGAGTCCTGGTTGCCATGGTAACCATGATATAAAGAAATAGTTAAGATTACCTTGTGAACGCTCTACAGGTCCGAGTTCTTGTCCGATCATTTTCTAATTTGGTATGAAGGTGTATTAAGGAAAGAGGATGAAGCCTATTGATTTTGGTGTGGGGCGGAGTCCTGGTTGCCATGGTAACCATGATATAAAGAAATAGTTAAGATTACCTTGTGAACGCTCTACAGGTCCGAGTTCTTGTCCGATCATTTTTTAATTTGGTATGAAGGTGTATTAAGGAAAGAGGATGAAGCCTATTGATTTTGGTGTGGGGCGGAGTCCTGGTTGCCATGGTAACCATGATATAAAGAAATAGTTAAGATTACCTTGTGAACGCTCTACAGGTCCGAGTTCTTGTCCGATCATTTTCTAATTTGGTATGAAGGTGTATTAAGGAAAGAGGATGAAGCCTATTGATTTTGGTGTGGGGCGGAGTCCTGGTTGCCATGGTAACCATGATATAAAGAAATAGTTAAGATTACCTTGTGAACGCTCTACAGGTCCGAGTTCTTGTCCGATCATTTTCTAATTTGGTATGAAGGTGTATTAAGGAAAGAGGATGAAGCCTATTGATTTTGGTGTGGGGCGGAGTCCTGGTTGCCATGGTAACCATGATATAAAGAAATAGTTAAGATTACCTTGTGAACGCTCTACAGGTCCGAGTTCTTGTCCGATCATTTTTTAATTTGGTATGAAGGTGTATTAAGGAAAGAGGATGAAGCCTATTGATTTTGGTGTGGGGCGGAGTCCTGGTTGCCATGGTAACCATGATATAAAGAAATAGTTAAGATTACCTTGTGAACGCTCTACAGGTCCGAGTTCTTGTCCGATCATTTTCTAATTTGGTATGAAGGTGTATTAAGGAAAGAGGATGAAGCCTATTGATTTTGGTGTGGGGCGGAGTCCTGGTTGCCATGGTAACCATGATATAAAGAAATAGTTAAGATTACCTTGTGAACGCTCTACAGGTCCGAGTTCTTGTCCGATCATTTTCTAATTTGGTATGAAGGTGTATTAAGGAAAGAGGATGAAGCCTATTGATTTTGGTGTGGGGCGGAGCCCTGGTTGCCATGGTAACCATGATATAAAGAAATAGTTAAGATTACCTTGTGAACGCTCTACAGGTCCGAGTTCTTGTCCGATCATTTTCTAATTTGGTATGAAGGTGTATTAAGGAAAGAGGATGAAGCCTATTGATTTTGGTGTGGGGCGCGGTCCTGGTTGCCATGGTAACCATGATATAAATAAATAGTTAATATTACCTTGTGAACGCTCTACAGGTCCGAGTTCTTGTCTGATCATTTTCTAATTTGGTATGAAGGTGTCTTAAGGAAAGAGGATGAAGCCTTTAGATTTTGGTGTGGGGCGGAGTCCTGGTTGCCATGGTAACCATGATATAAAGAAATAGTTAAGATTACCTTGTGAACGCTCTACAGGTCCGAGTTCTTGTCCGATCATTTTCTAATTTGGTATGAAGGTGTCTTAAGGAAAGAGGATGAAGCCTATTGATTTTGGTGTGGGGCGGAGTCCTGGTTGCCATGGTAACCATGATATAAAGAAATAGTTAAGATTACCTTGTGAACGCTCTACAGGTCCGAGTTCTTGTCCGATCATTTTCTAATTTGGTATGAAGGTGTATTAAGGAAAGAGGATGAAGCCTTTTGATTTTGGTGTGGGGCGGAGTCCTGGTTGCCATGGTAACCATGATATAAAGAAATAGTTAAGATTACCTTGTGAACGCTCTATAGATCCGAGTTCTTGTCTGATCATTTTCTAATTTGGTATGAAGGTGTATTAAGGAAAGAGGATGAAGCCTATTGATTTTGGTGTGGGGCGGAGTCCTGGTTGCCATGGTAACCATGATAACCATGATATAAAGAAATAGTTAAGATTACCATGTGAACGCTCTACAGGTCCGAGTTCTTGTCCGATCATTTTCTTATTTGGTATGAAGGTGTATTAAGGAAAGAGGATGAAGCCTATTGATTTTGGTGTGGGGCGGATTCATGGTTGCCATGGTAACCATGATATAAAGAAATAGTTAAGATTACCTTGGTTCGGGGGATACATGTGCTCGGCTGCGCGACCCGCCGAGCGCGCAATTTCTAGTTTTTAGTTGGATCGTCAACCCAAGCTGACTATAGACTCAAAACCGTCTTCGAATTAATTGGTTCATTAATCGTTTCCATTAATTCTAATCAATTATGCAGTCATCGTATGTACTTCTGCTCTAACACTGCACTAACACCGAACTTGAAATCACCATTTCTTAAATCCCTAGGGGCTAGTGTTAGTGAATGGGAAATTTGTACGCAAATCCTTAACACCAGCCATGAAGCTCAGTTCAAGCAGACGACATTTCCATAAAATTACAACACCAGCCACCGGAAGTTGCAAAATTCCAGAGGTCAACTCCTAACACTGCAAGAGTTCAAGTTCGGTGTTTAGGCCGGTGTTAGTGTTTATTAAACACTAACACCAGCGTTAAACACCGAACTTGAAATCACTCATTGTCTTTTAAGAGCTCATTATGAGTTTGATATGCTCTTTGTCATGCACATTAACATTCAAGAAATCTGTGTGTATTGTCTGAATGCTTAGGGTGACATTTTAGTTCATCATCAGCCATAATATAAGACAAAATAGAGTTAATGAGTCGTATGTGTCATCTACCTTCTGTTTAAATTATTATATATTCACTAAATCATTTGCTCTTTTGTCATTAGCAATTAAGTACAATTTCTGTAATTACATTACAGATGTTTTTTTATAGTGTATGAAATTGACATTAAATTCATAATACCTTAGTTGTTTAATTGCATCTAATTGCTTTACTACTCAATTATGAGTTAGTATATTGCACAATGTATAACCCCATATATATTTTATTTTTGTTTGCACACAGGCAGCTATCATGTACATGTTCATGTATATCTTCATTTTATTGTGATGTTTTTCAAATGAATAATCATATCTATCCTACTGTATAATTTGATGCTCCGTTTGCTCTGTGTGCAATTTGATTGCAACTTGCTTTCCATCAACATATTTAGTATATTGCAATTTGCTTTCCTCCAACAAAGTATATTGCAATTCTTAAAATGTAGATCCTAATGCTTTATGTGCAGCTTCAAATATTATTCTCCCTTTCTTTGTTTCCCCTTCCCTTTTTGTTTCTGCTATTTTATAGATGGTTACTGTGAAAAGCCCATTAACCCATACGAGTGCATACCACCAACCGTAGGCCTGCCGCCTTGTAGAAATAATATCAATCAGTTTGATGGCAAAGTACACAATAAACTGCAGGAGGGTAAGACAAAATGTAAGTATCTCCGTACTGAGCACTGAGTTTTATTTGTTTGCATGTTATGATGTACAGTTAAACATGTCTTGGCTGTCACCTGTGAAAATGAAAATTAAAGCACTTCACATTCCTCGTTTCCCCACCATTGCACAAAATATTGCGTCATCTGGCATAAAGCTGGGCAACTCACTAACATTTGCTAGCTTTTAGAACAATTGTATAATAGCATCTTCTCCAAATTTTGGGGAAAACAAGAGTCAATAAAATAGTGTCTTTCAATTTTAAGTGGCCTGGAAGAAAAATTGACTGCCCCCAATTTACATTTTTGTTCTAATTTTCAAAATATCTTTCCCTATTTATTGCATGAGACTTGACATGGGGGAATGCAACATATTTAATATTTAATATTTAACAATGAACCTGGTTGAATTGTACCTTGAAAGCTGTTGACATAATAGAGCTATTGTTTAGTTTTGTTCCTTGAAAGCTGTTGACATAATAGAGCTATTGTTTAGTTTTGTTCGCAAATATGCATGTTCTTATAATCCTGATTGTTTTTCATGTTGCAAAATGATTATCTAATAATAAAGATGTGCAGCACTCACATGCATGTATAGCTACATTCTGTTGAATAATATGTATTTATTACATTTACACCAGTGATATTGATTTACAAAGCATAGATGTTGCACATTATATTTCTGTGATTAAAGTACAATCCCAGTGGTGTCACTTCACATTGGCCGTGTGTACGCATGATTGCCCGCAATCTTGCAAAAAAGGGGTAATTTTTGCTTGTGTTTGAGAACATTGCCAAATGGGGAAAATAAGGTTTATACATGACAAAGCTCACAACATTTGAAACAGGATACACATTCATGATGGCCACTTTTTGTTTGTGCACTTGGAATCTTTGAAAAATGGTGTTATACATGTAAATGTGTGATAAAAATACAAAAATTATGGTTGTTTCTTAATAACAGTTTGTACTTGATTTTGTTTGAAAAGGGGGGTATGATTTTCTAAAAATGTTCTTATGATGCTGCACATTTTCACTAGAAGAACGATCATGTGATACCCCTTTGAATGAATAGTGGCACCTCTGGCTGTGTATTGTGTGCAGGTCACCAATAACAGTTATTTCTTTTCTTCCTTCTTATTTGCAGTCTTTAAGCAGGGTAAAAGTCCCAAGATGAAACGGCACTCGAGGTCAGGCGACTCGTCAGAGAACATCTACGCAGATATTGATGAGATGCTTGCCCAGGCAAAGAAGGCTTCCATGCCGCTACCACCAACTCCTGACACCTATTCCAGTATGCCAAGGAATACGCCTGCTATAGCGATACAAGGTATGAGGAAGATAATAATGAGGACGATGATGATTATGATGATGGTGGTGGTGGTGGTGATGTTGGTGGTGGTGGTGGTGGTGGTGCTGATGATGATGAGGGTGATGGCAGTGGTGTTGTGTTGATGTGAGTAATGTGAACATGATGATGGTGATGGTGATGCAAAGACATGATCTTTTAATGATGTGATGCTTATGGTGATGATGATGATGATGATGATGATGTTGATGATGATGAGTTTATGATAGTGGTGGTGGTTTTATGATATTTTACTAAGAAAATGTATATATACAATATCAAATTTGTCCTTCTTTTAACAGGTTCTCATTTTACATCTTCCATGCCGAAAGAGTCATCGAGCCTGCCAAGGCGGAATCCACTCTCCGTCCCAATTCCAGCGCCGCCCAACGGCATGGCACCACAACCCATGTACGACAACGCTCCAAGGGGGCGGAGCCTGTTGCCCGGTAACAGTCTAGGTGGTTCATCACCATCCTCATCCTCGGATACGAGTCTGGCAGGGTCACTGCCAGACACTACACCGGAAGAAGACGAGTTTGTGGAGATAAGCAAACGGGCAAAAGCTGCGGCACTGGCAAAGTCGTAGGGACCGGTCTTTTATACTTTAAATTTATCAGTTGACTCTTTCCACGCTTCGTTTGCCAATTGCCTATTTTACCACAGCTTGCTTTTGTCACCGATTTTCACAATAGAACCCTGTGTAGCAGCTTGTGTACTGGAAAAGGACATACATTTAACGAAAACTGAAATATGCGTCATAGCTATTCATTACCATGGGTTATGGTTCTAAACAATGTTAGGCAAGCAAGGAACTGGTTACTTAGTGATTTGCTAAGAAGGCAATCATCCGGCTCCAATGCACTGCCAACAGTCTGAATGAAAGGACAAGTTGTTTTGAACCATGTGACGTCACTTCTTCGGTCTTCTATTAGTGCAGATTAGTACCAGGGCTAAATCAGCGTCTAGGGTGAAGCAGGGGATGAAGGGAATTCAGGATCAGTTAACCACCCTTCACAAGGGCTTAATGGTTGAGAACTCTAGAGGTGTGGACTCAAGAAGCATACTTTTCTTTATGCTGCCCAAATGATCTTATTACAATTTTAACTTGTCACTTTGTGCTATATATTTCATCAGTTCAATTACTTTGTATATTTGCTGAAATAAATCTTGCCAAAATGTGTATAATTGGGAGGCAATTTTGTATTATAATTCTTTTGTAAAGCAGAAAGGTGCTCCTATTTGAGCAGTTATAATATAGGTAGCTGCAGCTGCTATAGACAGCTGGTTGCAAAGACAGGTTTGGCTGTATTACGATGCTTGTTGCAATGAACAAAACCTCATCAAACACTTCCATTTTGACTGGGATCTCTTGATAAACTAGTGTCAAGTATTTTGCATATTTTGCATACCCAGCTCTTTGATTGACCTTGTAGCAATCAATTTTAAGACAAGAACTCTTTTAATTTGTCCTTTTGTAATTTGCAATACTGAGCCCATATTTGTATGTGGTCTGCACATTGTATTGTATAGTTATCGGAGCTCAACTTGAATACATTTTTTGTTTAAATTTTAAGTATAATTATGATGCAAAGAAGAACTTCCAAACCCAATGCAACAGGGAAAAATTCATTAATATTATTTATTTTTCGGGGGCTACTTTTCAAGCTTGCTCACATGAAAATGACACTCAAGAATTTGATTTGCATTGAACTCTATGCAAAATTTCAGGGGCTCTTTTATGAGTTTCAGGGGCTATTTTTGGCATTTCTGGGGGAGAATTCGCCCCGAGCCGTGTATTGTTTTCACTTCAATGCAACATTCCAAGCTTGTAGAAATATTGAACAGTATTTAAATGTTGTAACAAATGTTTCTGTAATGTTCTAGAAGGTACACAATTAAGATATAAAACATCGTCAGGACAACAAACAAATCCTCATCAAATTTGGTCTTCCGTTCTGACCTTTTTCAAAGGATAAATCAGTGGAATATTTTGTATACCCCAGCTTGAACATTCATTTGACTTACCTTAGTTTCTATTAGAGGAAGTACACAGTTCCAAAATTAAATATCAGGACAAAATATCAAACGTTCAATCGATTGATAGCTGGATATTTCCTTAGCTACAAGATGCTTAAATCTACTTAAATTCATCAATATGCATTGTACTTATCTTTGATATATTTCTTGTAAAACAGGGTTTTTCTAAATTGCATACTTAGGTACTAAATGAATTCGATTTCGTCTTCTATATCAATCGGTTTGCAAATTTATAAACTTGTTGAATAGTTCCCAATACTTGCCAAGGTATGATGGTGCACTTTTAATACTTCTTACTGTATATTTAGAAAAGAGCTGCTTATTGTACTTACATTTTGCAATATATATTTCAGTGTCATAATTCAGAAATGTCTTAGTGATACAATTATTAAAAGTGCATTTTAGAATTGAAAGAATGTATATCAGTAGTATTCTGTGCTTTCATTGGCTAATGCAGAGTTAGGGCAAATGCGGAAACAGACATTGCAAAGTATGATCGTGTATGTATTTTAATGTGGTATATAGATTGCCATATTGTTGTATATGCCACTTGTAATTATGTAATATAATCTGTGAATTGTAGATATGGAAGGCTGTATGTATAATAATCTCATTCTTTCCACTATTTTATCTCAACCGTCATTTCTGTATATTGTGTACCATGTATAGGCAATCTAACTTTTTTTAGAGTCATTAATTATTAATGTATATGTGTAAATTGGTTCCGCATATTAATCGTATATATTATGTTCATTATATTTGTGATAATATCTTTAAAAGGTAGCTACATGTAATATGTGTCATTGAGTGTATAGTGAAGCCAAACGTTCATGTGTTATTCGATAAAATCATTCCGTTTGTACAACTCTGTTATTCGTTAGGGCTGGGGAGGGGTTGGTTTCTGTGATTACATTCAAATTTAATTTGTATGAACAGAACATTCATTTGCTTTATTCCTTTATAAAATTATCAAATTGATTTCATTGTTTCACACCTTCTATACAATTTATTGTCTTCCTTTTTGCTAGGGCACCTTCTTTTTGTACTAAACATTCCTGGAACAATACTGATGAAAGCGTTTAAGTTCATGTTGTTGTTGATCAATCAGTAGATAATCCTTGCATGCATGAAGAATGTATTACATTCAATCATATTTCATGATTTGATGCTTATTATAAGACCATAACAATTCACTGTGTAACTTGGCATAAAAAAGAATGTGCCTCGTTACTCTACATTTGCAAGTAAACAAAATTAAAGGGGACCACCGGGCAAAGAACAACACATTATTATATGTTTTGGTACCGTTTTGTGATATCAAATAGATACCCAACATTTTGCAAAGGGTTGTATAATTCATAAACAAAGCAATTAATTTCCACCACTTACGGAACCACTGCTATTTCCTGGTTCCATACGGGCCAACCATTTGCGAGTGCGCCAATGCTATTCACTCGTACGTTTGTAGACAATAGATTCCCGGGCGATTCGTCGCTCTGCACACATTGCAATTCACCGCACGCATCGCAGTCTACGCAATTCAGACCGCATGAACGCATGCTTTAGAATGGTGATGCGTTTCCAAATTTTTTCTGGAAACATATTTTTGTGAACTTGTTGATGGAATGGAATACTAAAGATGTTACCTTTCTTTAATAAGAATATTATTTTCGGGTGGTGGTACCCTTTAATATTGACTTTTGATGATATCAAGACCTCAGAACAAATCTTTTTAATCAACCAGTATTAAATAACATCATTCTCTTTTTACACAAGCAAAATGACTTCCTTATGAATGCAAAATCTGTATAACTGAGTTTGCTTATTGTCCCCTGCGCCTTTTCATACTGATGTAATATTTTGTTATAAAGTTGACCATCTTGATTCTCCAAATAAAGAATTTCAGTTAAATAGTATCAACATCTTTGGGTTTGGTAATGCTTCCAATAAGCGTATGATATTTACATGAAATAAGAAATGTTGTCGCTGTGTGACAATGACATAGAGATAATAAATTAAATGGATGGAATAATGAGAAAATTTATCCCAGAACAAATAATTATAACACAATATTACATTTTCAGTTTGAATTATTATCCTATTTTTTTTTGTGCAAGTGAAGGCTTAATATATTTTGTTTATTTCTTCGTAAATTTCTAACTGAAATGAATAAGTAACAACTTGATTTATTTATGTTTATGTCAATGATATAATCTTAAAATCTAATACATTTTATATTTTTGCAAGGATGTTCAAATATTGATAATATACTCTAATACTAAATTGTCTTAAAAAGTTGTATTAATTTAATTATCATAATGCATAGACTTTACAGTGCAATTTTTATTTTTATTTTAACGCAAATTGTAACAGGGAAAAGTAGAATTCTAGTTTTTGTATGTCGCTTACTGATTATTTCTAAATAAAAATGTATTCATAATACATGTATGCCTTGTGTAAATCTCCCAATATCTTTCTTCATGCCTACATATGGCAGTTCTACAAACTTAACCCGCCAAGGACTTTGGGAAAGACATACGACTGGCTTTATAAAGGGACTTAGTAACATTGTCCAAATCCTCAAAATATTTTTTTTTATTCTAGCGGTTCCATCATACCTTGTTGTATTCGTATTAACAATAAAATCATGGGACCGGTTTCGGTTTTTATGCCTCCGCCAACGAAGTGGCCGGAGGCATTATGTTTTCGGGTTGTCCGTCCGTCCGTCCGTCCGTCCGTCCGTCCGTACGTCCGTCCGTACGTCCGTCCGTACGTCCGTCCGTACGTCCGTCCGTACGTCCCGTTTTCGTTCTCGCGATATCTCAAGAACCAGTTGACGGATCAATTTCAGACTTGGTATGAGTGTACATATTGGGGTGACAATGATCTGATTAGATTTTAGGGGTCATGAGGTCAAAGGTCAAGGTCACAGGACTCAATATATATGCAAAAATGCCTCGTTCTCGCGATATCTCAAGAACTGGTTGACGGATCAAATTCAAACTTGGTATTAGTGTAGATATTGGGGTGGCAATGATCTGATTAGATTTTAGGGGTCATGAGGTCAAAGGTCAAGGTCACAGGACTCGATATATATGCAAAAATGCCTCGTTCTCGCGATATCTCAAGAACTGGTTGACGGATCAAATTCAAACTTGGTATTAGTGTAGATATTGGGGTGGCAATTATCTGATTAGATTTTGGGGTTCATGAGGTTAAAGGTCAAGGTCACAGGACTCAATATATATGCAAAAATGCCTCGTTCTCGCGATATCTCAAGAACTGGTTGACGGATCAAATTCAAACTTGGTATTAGTGTAGATATTGGGGTGGCAATGATCTGATTAGATTTTGGGGTTCATGAGGACAAAGGTCAAGGTCACAGGAATCAATGTATGTGCAAAAATGCCTCGTTCTTGCGATATCTCAAGAACCGGTTTACGGATCAATTACATACTAGGTATGAGTGTACATATCGGGGTGCCACTGATCTGATTAGATTTGGGGGGTCATGAGGTCAAAGGTCAAGGTCACATGACTCAATATGTATGCGAAAATGGCTTGTAATTGCAAAATTTCAAGAACTGAATGTCAGATTTCAATCAAACTCGGTACCTGTATCATAAAGAGTCAACGTAGCCATAAAATGTTGGGGTCATGAGGTTGAGGTCAAGGTCACGGGACTCATTATACATGCAAAAAAGCTTGTAATACCAAAATCTCAAGAACTAAATGTCAGATTTCAATCAAACTTGGTACCTGACTGTTTTTTAGGGAGCCATCAAAGATTGGGATCATATGGTCAAGGTCACAGGACTCAAAATATAAGAAAAATTAAATCAGTGCATGTTAATTTGGGCATATTAAAATCGCGTGATAGCGGAGGCATAATTTTCGATTGCGCGCAATCGAAGATCCATCTAGTTCAAATTTCCCTTTCGTTACAAAGATATGTACGATTTAAGTATTCAGATAAGAAAAACGTTTTTCTTACCGTGTACAAAGTGAGTGCAGTGAGTTAGTGAATATCACTTTGAGATACCAACAATAAACATTGCATCAACCCTTCATCACATGATGCAAAGGTTACATTTTGACATTTCCCTCTGTAAAATGTTGATATTTTGAATTGGAATGCCTGCACAAGTCTCTCCCTACATACAAGGATAGAATAGTACATGGGGCCATCAGTATGGACTTTGGATATTACAGAAACTCTCTCTGTTTGATACTGTATGTGTGTGTGTGTGTGTGCGCATCTGTCTAAGACCATATCAGTGAAAATAACAACAAATGTTCAAGAGAATGGATTTAAGAGTCAAAGCAATTTTAAGACAAAATCAAAACACATCTTGCAATTAGTTTTGTTAAAGTCTGTACAAAAAGCACAGCACAATGCACTCACTCTCCAAAGTGCATTTTATTCCTTCCTCAAACACAGCTTTCAATTGTCACAGAAAAATCGCATTCCAAAAATACACTTTATATCATTAATTTGTCAACAATCCGGGGTGGCCATTTCATATCATGTATACAAAATATTAAAATGAATAAAAAGAACCAACGACTTGGCTGCATGCATCAGTTATAAACTAAGACGAAGCAATCTGAATTTGTCAGAGAGTTTATTCAACCCCTGCATTATTACCCTTCCCTGTCCTACATTTGCAAAGACATACTTCTCCATAAAACATCAACTGTTTATATATATATGCACTTCAAAAGGATGTAACAAGTTTTGGGTAGTGTTGCCAGAAACCAACCATTGCCAGAAATCGCCCGCCTTATTTCTGTCATCAAGTGGAAAATATTCAGACAGATTATCACTTTCATATTAATAAACATTCACTTCCTTTCATATTTCTGAAGTATGATCATTCAAAACAGAATATGAATATCATATCACTGCATAATTCGGCAAATGAAATGAAATTTATACGGATGCAAATATTGATCCAATTATTGTTTCATGAAACTATATTTGTATCAACGAATAACATCTGAGTAATGGGTGGGTGGACATATTCTGGCACACTTAGGGTGCGTACCGGCACGTGTACTTGATCTACTACGCCACTCTTTATTCACGTATGATCATATTCCATACAGAACTATGAACTTCATGTCACTGCATACAGCACATGAAATTATTTCATCACAAATATTGCTACAAGATCTGGCCTTTAAAAAACATGTAATGGTACTTTAATATGTATAATGAGTTCCCGACTCAAAAGAAGTACCACAAAAAGTCAATAATTATAACAGTATTTATGATTGCTAAATACATGTATATATATGACCTGGATGATATATATAGTGTTTAATGCAGAGTTTAGGCAGTACCCCTTATTGGTCTATACTCTCTCATAATAAAAGAATATGATATAAATAATGCAAATGCATGTACATGCAGCTAATGAACAGAGAACCATAACAAATATAAGGCAGAGGGTAATAAGATAAAATATTCCACAAAAAAAAAGACATATGGGCCAGCTATTCTTTGTTAACAATCATTACTCTACAGTTGTTGGCAATCTTGTTTGTCAGTAAGGATATTTCAATATTCCTATCTAAGTGAATGTTGACTGCTCTCTATTTTACAAATTTGAAGACTATCTAAAATGTCAAGATTCTACTCAGTGGGGTAAAGGTTCATCTGATCATAGTCCCAAGGACCTGGTCAATTGCATCATAATGCATATACAGTTAAACAGTGATCGCGATAGTTTGGGAATGGTCTGCAATGTATTGCTAAAATAAACTCTTACGATAGCTGACCAAAGTTTCATGATATAGATTTTGAGGTAAGAGAAAAGCTTGGAAGGAAACAAGAAATGGTTGTAATATATTTCTAGTTCAATCTAATAGTATCATTGACTGTTAAATCTCTCTGAAAGTCTCTTTTCCAAAAAAATAAATGTACAAGAAATAACTATTTGTAGACCTTGATAACTATTTCATCAGAAGATAACAATAAAAAATAAATTCTCCCTTTTTTAGAGAAATCTAATTTCTGTATCATTTACACACAAAAATGGGGTAATAAAAAATATATTTGACAAGAGTAGCTGAGCACCCAATAACACAATAAAATTCACTACTCTAATTATATTGATTTTGTCTGCCATTTCAATCCTCCAAAAGCTTTGAAAACTCATTCATGCAAGATACACCCTGACGCAACTGTACATCTCACACCTTTGAAAGCAAATATTAAACAAAGTCACAAAAACTATCAACATCCTACCGGGCAATGCTCATCAAGTAATTACAAAAATTATATATAAATTGTACATCGTCTGAATGTACTAGCATGCAACCATGAAACATGGTACAACAATTTGTCATATACATATATTTGACAAACATGTACATATGTAGAACTCACGCCAATACATACATGTAGTAATTAAATAATTTGTAAGAAAACACAAGTCCTCCTTATACATGTATATCAGACGTAAAATATGACAAATCAAGAGAAACCAAAAAAGTAAAAATATTAGTTCAAACTTACCAATCATAAATTAAACATCTATACCTGAATTTCACACTATTAGTATTCCATTAGACCCTGCAACATTATTTGTAAGTAAAACAATTCTTTATAAATGCCCAGTCATGTGTGCACTCAATTAAGCCATTCAAGAACATTTGATTTTGCTATAACATGTATTCTCCATAGACACCAACCCGAGTATCTACCGGACCAGTGTTCAATGGGTTAATATTCTTGGAAGAACAGATATATGTGACATGAAAACGGGAAAAAGGCAAATTAGGCCATAATGAATGAATATTACACATTCATGGATTAGCGAGGATATACCTGTGTGGCTTTGTTTAACAGTTTGTGCTTGTTTTGTAAACTTACACGGGTGCGTACAAATTGTCTTTCATATACAACAATGGAATATTATACGGTTATGAATAAATTGTGATGCTTTACAGTGCCATGCATAATGGTTCTAAGCGATGACAGGCAAGCAAGAAATGCTTAGAAGCTAAGAGGGCAATTGGCCAGCTCAAACCCACTATCAAAAGCTACAATCAAAGGAGAAGTTGTTTAGAACCATTAGTATATGTAACAAAAACAAAATATGAATGTGATTACTTTGGTGCTCAATAACTACTTTAATTCTTAGTTTGATTGGAATAATTCTACACAATCTGAAAGGCTTGTTTCTGCATGATACACAGAAAACAAAATATATTCATCTCCTTCACAAAAATATGTTACAAAGAAAAATTTGATTCCTTTTTCTTCCACTTCTTTTGGCAATAATAATAAAAGGGAAATGAAATCTTGGGATTTTTGCTGATTGTAACTGATAAATGCATAATTGCTTTCACTTCTAATGGAAATGATCAATGTTTTTTTAAGCCTGCTTTTGTTAGTGCAAGGTCAGATGGTATTTCATATGGTATAGTTGGAAAACATGGCAGTCTCCAGTGTTCAGTCAAAACAGATGAAAGTGTTTTAAAAAACAATGATTATTTCCATTTTGAGTGATATCCAAGAGGACATATAAGACTAGAAGTGACAGGAAGTATGCACGTATCAGTAACAGTCAGCGAAAATGCAAGTATTTTTCTCCCCTTTAACCTACTTTATTTGGCAAATTTATTATATCAATATCAACAAAAGGTATAGCTAGTAAAGCATTGAGAAATAGAAAATATATAATTAATAATATCAAAATATGTAGCTATTGTCTGGTATGGCAAATAAAGGTGACAAAAAGAACATTCAAGACTTCATGACTAAGAGATTATAGGTTCGAATAAGTATGGCTGTCATATTCACGATACCTACTGTGTCTTAGCCAGAAGTTGAACATGATGGAGTTGGATAGTTAAGTTCACACACATACCTACATGAAGACCACCCCCTTTCCAGATGGCTCATCCATAATCACAGTTCTGAATCAGTTTGTAGTATTAACACCATGACATTTTGCCCACGTATGCTTAGAATGACCCTTTACCAAACCCATAATCTACACATACAGGGATTTGTTTAGATTCACTCGTACAAATGTGGTTCTCGTTTAATACCTCTCTTTTGTTGCCCTATATCTATGTTTCTCTAAAATAAAAACAAAACATATCACCACCCCCTGACCAATGTAAATGATTTCAGCAAATCTACACCAGTGTGAAAGGTAAAATGCATAGAACTTGCATGCAGCATGTCAAATATGATGTACTGTTACAAGATGTAGAAAAATAAGTAAAATAAAACAAAGTACATAAATAACACACCCTTTGTTTCTTATTTTCACGGTAAGAATCATAAAATTAACTCTGTATCCACAATCTGTTTAATCTCATGTACACAGTCAAACCTGTCAAAGTGGCCACCTGGTTGTAGCAACCATCCTGTCTATAGAGGCCACCAAGCATCACCCCTTGCAGAGAAAACCCATATTATGGAACCTGTCTATGGAGGTGACCTGTCTACTGTGGCCACTTTTCTTGTTTCCACTCGGGTGGTCCCTATACACAGGTTTTTACTTTAACAAATACGTTTTATAGAACCTGTCTATAGAGGCCACCTGTCTGCAGGTTTGACTGTACACCATAATCATCTTTGCCATATTTCATAATCAAATGTGACCTCAATAATATTCTGGCTAGCTAATGGCATCTGGTCGAGTGTCAATCTTTTCCTTGTTAGCATGTAACTTTGATTCTATCAACTAGAATTATAATACTTTCATGACCTCTTCCATTAAATTACATTCAAAATGTATGTGACCTTGCTCGGATAAAACATATATATTTATACTCCATTTTAAATCACTATTCCTTTCCGTTTGTTCTATTTATCTCAGCACAACAATACATTGGCACACCCCACACTGTTCACTGATTAAATAGAGTCATATAATATGGCTTAAAGTGATCCATTAACTTTATAAGATTTCTCCAGAAGTGATATTTGAGACTTCAATCATTTACTAATATCACTGTCAGATTCGTATGAATGATATGTGATATTTTCATAGAAAAAGAACATGTTTACCTAGGGGAAAAGGGAAAATTGATGCTAGATTTTATCCCAATTGTTCACTGGAAACATCCAATTTCGTATACAATTCAATTAATAAATATCTTCGTAATAAGGGAGACATATGAACAATCAACACCCATTTCATTATTCTGTTACCATAAGCCAAACAACAAGGTATAGAGAAGTGTGAAAGTTCCAAATGAGTTTTGGCTGAATTTGACAAAGTTACTGGATGACTTCAAGGTGACAGCATCGTTGTATTAGATGCATGGGAGTAGATACTTACGTAATACCTATTCATCAGAGGGGAATGAATGAATAGATCATCCCCCCCTGTTGAATGGGTATCAATGAGCACAAGTTGCTGCTCAACCAATGAGCATCAAGTATTAGTCGACTAGCGCTTGATTCTATGATGTGCAAGTCTTCATGCAACCTGACCCACAATCAGCTAGTTTTCATGAGTTAGGTCCAGTTGCAGAAACACATTACACTTTATCAAACAAAGCACAAGTTGCTGCTCAACCAATGAGCATCAAGTATTAGTCGACTAGCGCTTGATTCTATGATGTGCAAGTCTTCATGCAACCTGACCCACAATCAGCTAGTTTTCATGAGTTAGGTCCAGTTGCAGAAACACATTACACTTGATCAAACAAAGCACAAGTTGCTGCTCAACCAATGAGCATCAAGTATTAGTCGACTAACGCTTGATTCTATGATGTGCAAGTCTTCATGCAACCTGACCCACGATCAGCTAGATAAGTTTTCATGAGTTAGGTTGCTTGCGCCGGCTGAGGTCTAAACTTGGGGAGGAAGAGACCGAACTTTGACTCAACGCCCGAGAAGGTGGCGACTGCTAGCTGCATGCCACCGATGTGTTCTGGGTTGACCGGGGGAAGGTCGGCTGCGTGAGTGGAGATCTTGACCTGTGAACCCTCTGGTTGTCTGTAAGGGGGGAGAAAGAGAGAGGGAGGTTAACACAACAAAATCATGATTAAGTAATGAAGGATTGTTAGCATACAATTTGCATTATACATTTTTGTCTTTATAATGTTTGTATTGTTTGATGCATTAATTTTCGTAATGCACAGCCTCGCTGAAAAGCAGCCCCTGGCCAATAGCAGGCTTTTTAACATGATGAATTAAATAAAATCAAACTCAAACTCTAGATTACATTTACACTAATTAGAAAACAAGCAGCAAAAAAAGTTATTTTAAAAGGCGAGAATGCCTTTTTGAGTTGCCATTGGGGCAACTCAAATTAATCATGCAAAACTTAAAGCCTTTACAGTAATACTTTGAAGCTTTGTGTCACAGAATTGTCAGAATTCTGCAGTGCACATTATGAAGGGTGAGTAATTTCACATTAGAGCAGAAAGCCTCTCTTACTAGCAGTTTACCACACGTATCAAAGTTAAGCTGATTTAAATTGTACGTACCTTCCTCCAAAGTCGACCGGCATGGATCTCTGTAGCAACTCGTATGTGACTAGTGTGACACCAAACTGTGGTGATGACCTGAAGATACGAGCTGTAATGAACAAAGAAGGGAAAGAATACATGTAGATGTGGCAAGTTTTCCTCACAATAGAATATAATGCCTCAATAAAAAAAAGTTATTCTATATATAACTCATTATGCAACTGTTGTGTTTTGTAGATCAGTGTTGGGACGCGGAATGCAAAAGGGATGGGGAGTAAAATGGGGAACTACAAATGTGTGAGTTGGGGGAGAGTGAGGCAGGGGGGCGACAGGGGTGTGGCGGTAGTTTAGCAAGGGCATGGTAAGGAAACCATAGGGCAGAAGATATTACTTACCAGATCCACCCTTCTAAAAAGCTCTGTAGCCTTCCTTTGTACAGATCGTTTTTGTTGTGATCTGTTTGTGGTGGTAAAGGGTTTAATGATTGGAAAAGGGATGGGGGTTAAATGTGCGAGTGTTTGGGGGGAGGGTGTGGCAGAGGTATGGCAGAGGTGTGGCAGAGGTATGGCAGAGGTATGGCAGAGGTATGGCAGATGTGTGGCAGAGGTGTGGCAGAGGTGTGGTGAGGTATGGCAGAGGTGTGGCAGAGGAGGTGTGGCAGAAGTATGGCGGAGGTGTGGCAGAGGTATGGCAGAGGTATGGCAGATATGTGGCAGAGGTATGGCAGATGTATGGCAGATGTGTGGCAGAGGTATGGCAGATGTGTGGCAGAGGTATGGCAGAGGTGTGGCAGAGGTGTGGCAGAGGTGTGGCAGAGGTGTGGCAGAGGTATGGCAGAGGTGTGGCAGAGGTGTGGCAGAGGTCTGGCATAGGTGATGATAGCATAAGGCATTTGGGGATGGGCATGGAAGGGAGTTACTTACCAGGTCCACCTTTCCAGAATGCTCCGAATCCCTCCTGTTTGTAGATCTTCCTAGCACAGTCAATGACCCCTGAGTATGTGGACTGGCCTGCCCTAGCTTCAACTTGTAGCCTCGTCTTGATCACATCGGCAGGGGTAACAGAGTATGCAGCCGGCGCACCTGTCAACATAAGACAAGCAAATCATTTATCATTATACGCCAGCAATTATGTCCTTCAGCACAACATGTAATGCACATTTCCACTCTCTATATTGAAAGATGAGTTCCATAGCGCTTTGTATGCCTAACAGGTGACTCCTAACTGGATTGATCTTTGACTGAAGGCAGTCTTTTTTTATATCCAGCCAAAATTGACTTGCACTGAATTAATTATTTTAATTCAAGTTTGATGGTTATGTCAACCAGCTTTAGAGATTGCAAGTTAGTTTTTGTACATCTTATGAGCCCTGTGACCTTTGGCCTTCTGACCCTAAAATCAAAAGGTACCAAGTTTGATGGTACTATAATGACAGGTTCTTGAGATATACATCATTCATTCATTCATTTATTTATTTCTCGTAAAAGATACAATATATACATGGTAAAATTGACTGGAAATCACAAAGTAAGCAAATGGCTTGAGCGGGAAGTGATTCCCTATTATAAACATGATAAAACAACATGATATAACATAACACGCTTTATACAAAAACATAACGAGAAACTAATTACGTTATATACAAATCTACGCTTAACAAAACAACAATCAGACAAACACCCCCCCCCCCCCCCGATGGAGATATAATTGAGCATGGTAATTAATAAGCATTGACAATACGTTTTTTTAACTTAGACCTAAAAGCACTTGTCAAGTTGACATGTTTAAGAGTGGAATCGAGCTCATTCCAGAGTTTGCTTCCTTTATAAATTACAGAGTTATTTTGTTTCAATGCTAAACGACAAAATGGCAAGACAAAATTATTTCTGTTTCTTGTTTGAAACTGGTGGATAGCGTGATTTCTTTTAAAATATTGGTTAAAAATGGCTGGCAACAAGTCATTCACAAATTTAAACATAAAAATCACGAGTTTCAAATAGATACTATCAGGGAGTGTTACACAATTCAAAGTTTTAAAAAGCGGGGAAGTATGAGCGAGAAAGTGTGAATTAGTACATATTCTAATGGCTTTCTTTTGTAACGTATGTAAACATTGTAAGTTGCCTGAACTGGTGACAGACCAAACGAGACTACAATAATCTAAGTAGGGCAAGACGAAGGCATTGTATAACATGAAAAGAGTTTTCAATGGAAGAATAGAGCGGAGTTTACGCATTACGCCAATAGACATACTAATCTTCCTGCGAATGCTATTGATATGATCTGTCCAAGTAAGTGGGTCATCAATGATGACCCCAAGAAAGTTTATCTTACTAATTTTATCAATGTTTATATTACCTATATGAACATTTAAATTTGAATTATTATATTGATTACTTGAACGAAATATCATGTATTTTGTTTTTTCTCTATTAATTTGTAGTCGTTAGCCATAAACCAATCACATATATTAGAAAGTTCACTATTTACAATATCATACAATGCCTTTTCATCCTTATGAGAGAATAAAATATTAGTATCGTCTGCATATAGAACAAAACGTAAAACATTGGATGTATTAATAATATCATTTGCATAAATCAAGAATAATAAAGGTCCAAGTGTACTTCCTTGTGGTACTCCACATGTTATAGGTAAAACTTCTGAACTAACATCATTAAATTGTGTGAACTGTTTGCGACCAGTAAGGTAGTTCCTAAACCAATCATACGGTATACCCCTGATCCCATATACATTATGTTTAACAATTTAAATTTTTGTTTGCATATACAATGAGCTCTGTGACCTTGGACTTTTGACCCCAAATATAATCAGTCCCTTAGCTCTCCAAATTATATTTTGGCACCAAGTTTTATGGTAATCTGTCAACTGATTCTTAAAATATCATGTTTGCAAGCTATTTTTGCATAAATAATTAGTCCGACAACCTTTGACGTCAAGACCTAAAATTCTAGGCAAGTAATTGGCTCCCAAGGATACATGTATACACGTACCAAATTTTTATTTAAATCTGAAATTCAGTTCTTGAAATTTTGCAATTAAAAGCCATTTTTGCATATATAATGAGCCCTGTGACCCTGACCTTCGACCCCAAAACCTGATGGCTACATTATTATTATGATTAAGAGTTTGAAATTAAAATGAAACTGATTTGCACTCACCAGCTAACGTAGCGGCTACTAGAAGAGAGCCGGCTGAATTGTGGCCATCGCGATTGGCGAAATGCTTCTTGAGATGTGCGTAGACGGGGAAGTAGATTGCAGAGAATGGGATATCACGCATGAAACATGCTCTTGATCCCTGTCAGACATAGGAAGGAAACAATTTTTTTTTATTGAGAAAGAGAATGGCGCCAAGTCACTTTTTGTATTTCAGAGATCATAATGTTTAAAGTTTGAAGGCCACTTAGAAACCAATGTACATGTAGCTCTCTTTTATAGTTGTTGAATGTTCGCTTAAATTATTATATAATACAACATTGTATGCATAACAGAATTTAACCCAAAACTGACTTAAGGCCCTTCCCACTCACACCCAAAAGTCAAACATAGCTGAGATGGCTTTTGTTATAGTTAAGGGAGTGTCTGAGTGTCTGACTTGGCTATTCTGTGGTTTGACAAGGCCCACACATTACCAGGTGAATACAGGGCCTTAAATAAATAGTTTCTAGATTTGCTTTACATGGCTAAAATTAGCACACGCCCGCTGGCCAGGGGCCGCTAAAAATTAGTTTCAGGCCACCAAAATTTATTGATGTTTAATTCCACTGGCCTGAATGGGCAACCAGTTATACAAGAATTGTTATGTTTATTGTTTGTTTGGGGTCACCAGATTCAGGTTTCGGGCCATCATAGTTTGAAAAGTCATTTGTTTACATGCCTGATTGGGCAACAAGGGCACAACAAGTTAATTTCTGGCATTGCATCAGCCATCTTACCTTGTAGAGTCCAAAGAAGCCTAGATCCTTCATGAAGTTAATTTCTGGCATTGCATCAGCCATCTTACCTTGTAGAGTCCAAAGAAGCCTAGATCCTTCATGAAGTTAATTTCTGGCATTGCATCAGACATCTTACCTTGTAGAGTCCAAAGAAACCTAGATCCTTCATGAAGTTAATTTCTGGCATTGCATCAGACATCTTACCTTGTAGAGTCCAAAGAAGCCTAGATCCTTCATGAAGTTAATTTCTGGCATTGCATCAGCCATCTTACCTTGTAGAGTCCAAAGAAGCCTAGATCCTTCATGAAGTTAATTTCTGGCATTGCATCAGCCATCTTACCTTGTAGAGTCCAAAGAAGCCTAGATCCTTCATGAAGTTAATTTCTGGCATTGCATCAGACATCTTACCTTGTAGAGTCCAAAGAAGCCTAGATCCTTTATGACAGAGATGGCAGAGATCCTGGGGCCCATCTGAATCTCACCAGCCACTTGTAGTCTGATCTTGACAATCTCCAGAGGGTTGGTGAACATCACCTGAGAACCGCCAGCCTGCAATGACAATCATAATAATAATGATGATACGATGATGATGATAATGATCATGATATTATGATAATGGCAACAGTAAGAATAATAATAATGTTTAAAAAAATAATAATACAAATATTATCATCGACACCTCCACCGCTACCACCCTCATGACCATCATCATCATCATCTTCCTCTCAACATTTTTGGCTGTCATCTACAGCCTTCGTGTTCCATCTTGTTGCTACAGCAACCATAAATGAACAGAATATTAAGTTTAATGAACATTTCAGGAGGATTTTTCAGGATAATTGAAAAATACTTACACATCCACCGGCCAGCATTTCTCCCCAGAAGGGGTAGGTGCCGTCCTTCCTCCGAACCTTGTCCCTCATCAAGTCATTCATAGTTAGCTTGATAGCTTTCTCTGGAGCTACTCCAACAAGCTGGGGAGGGAGACCTGGGAAGAAATAATCATAAAATGAAAAAGTGAGTCCATGATATAAACCTCCTGCTTACATTAAATCTGTTTGCCTTTCTTTCATCAAAGTATTATGCATTTCAACCAAGAAGGGAAATGTGTTGTCCTTCCTGTATATTAGCCCAACTAATTGAGAAATAATATTGATTTTTATGCCAAAATCTGAACGCCAAAATCAAAATAGCAATTTTTTAATAGTTATGAAAACATGAATATTGACCCCACTTATTGATAAATATTTATGATATAGTATGAGAAAAGATTTAGATGGCAAAATCTGAACCCTAAATCAAAAATAGCAGCAACAGAAAATGTACGAACGCATGTACATTGGTCCAACTAATTAGCTAAAATTGGTAAAATAGTTTAAAAGGTTTAGGCGGCAAAATCTGAACCCTAAATTTGCAAAACATTTCATGCAAAATGATGACATTGCTGATATTGCACCAATGTTACAGTCTTTACACCAGCCTTAACCAACCTCCTCCCCCCACCCTCATACGTACACTTAACTACACAGCACATACATCAATCGATTCATGCTGCTGCTTGCCATGTGCGGATTATTTTGTGCAATACAACTTCATTATTTCAACATTTGATTGCTAAGATATGCAAAATATTGCAGATGACTGCCAAGTATTGTAGAAAAGTGTTCCCTCAAAATCGTGTAGTCTCATCTCATTTCTGTGTTATTACTTCAAAATATATTATCTTTTACATGTATTTTTTTGGTAAGGGATCTAGTAATTTGATTGACACATGCAAAATGTAACAAAGTGTTGACGACACCAATAAACCATAATTGAATTGACTTGAATTGCTTAAAATGTGTATTTCTGTGATCCAATATATCCACTAAGTGATGTGTGAATTTCATGTTCAATGGATGTTTTATGGCCGAGTAAGGAGGTAAAATGCAAAGTGATATTTGCTGACTCATTGCCATAACTTTGTACTCAGTTCAAATGCTCCCAGGGAGACTTTCAAATTCAAACATTTCAATCATAAATATCGTTATAAAGAAAGAGAATTTTGAAATCTGAAACCTGTACCATGCTTCTATTGGTAATAACAATTCAACAAGGTATGTGAGAACTGCTAGAGTTCTAATAAGTTTTGTTGATTTTGATAATGTTACTAGATCCCTTTAAGATGGGTTTGCCAATAGTAATTCCCTACCTCTGTAGAGCCCAAAGAAGCTGTTACTAGATCCCTTTAAAGTAGAAATTCATAGGGAATAGAATCAAGTTATTATGGTTTATTCTATGATAGAATGAGTTATTAAAGCAATTTGTGCAGTTAACAAGTCATGAAAGTGTTCAGTTTCATGTTTTATGAAAATGAAATTTGAGTGAATTGACCCTCCCCTTTACCATGAAATCGGCAAAGCAAAGTGGCTCTGTGCGTGACGTAAGAGCCGGGCTTTGCGCTCCCGACAGCGCTAGCTCGAACGGCGATCTACACGCAATTGTTCATAGAGTGGACGCAGTTCTACTCTCTCAAAACGATTGAATATTGCCTGAATAATCAATATCTGACACACAGTTGTCCTCTCATGTCCTGAAACATATCCTAATGTCAATATTCATGTCATTATTGGCATTGAAAAAAGTGTCAATCTCCGTAAAATAACTGTTTACAACTCAATCCATTTTGCCGAATTGTTGTTCATATGTACACGGAGATAGTATGAAAAACAAATCTATTATAGCTGTGTTTCAAAAGAAAATTACTTAGTAGAATCATGTTCCGAGCTAGAATTGCCTTTGTTATAACAATATATAATATTTCTTATCCATTTCAATATGTCAATAACTGGTAGAATAGTGTATTTCTCACCGTTTTGTTTTGGTTTTGTTTCGTTTCGTAAAAGTTTTGTCCATCGAGAAATACATGCAAGCGCACGATCGTATACCCGGCCGTATACTATGCATATTGTGTATGTTGTTGAACTAAAAATAGTTCCAACGTATGCGCTATATTCGAAGCTTTCTACAGTCCACACGATCACGATCTCGCTCTAGAATTACATCTGACAGTTCAACATGGATGAAGAATTTCAACAAAACAGCCTGTTAATGGACTTCGAAGTATCCGTGGAGGAGCAAGCTAGCTAGCTGGGAGCTAGCTAACACGTGCACTCGTTTGTTTTGATGCGCGCGCAGGAAATGTAAATCCGCCAGCGCTATCAGCCGTATAGGTAATGCGGCTGCCAATGTTCAGAGAAATCGCGGATGAATCGTAACAACACAGGAGATCGCGAATCTAATTCACTCGACTTTTCAAGCTAAACCATGAAACTAGCCATGATAGATCGACTAAAGTAATAACTATTCTTCGTTTTTTTAAAATTTCATTTGATTCATAATGATTATTAACTGTTTGTTTTCATAATGGAAGTGGTAAATTCTCCGTCTGATATGTCAAAGTGAAACTACATGTTGGCAAAAAATCTGTGCAGGCCTACTGCACGACACAGTCGTATAGTTTCCCCTTCTTTTTTCACCTTTTTTCAACTTTTTTTGTCACAAACAATACATTTGTTGGAATATCATGATGAAAATATAAATGAGAAGCAAATTACAAACAATGTAGTATTATAATTTATTCTTGGTAAGGGAAAAATAGCACATAAGTTGAAGCTTGTCTTTCCAGCCTGGTATGTTATACGCTTATCTGCATACAACCGCGGCAGGCGCCTGGGCTTCAAGCCCGGTTCTTACGTCACAGCTAAAGGCCGTTTCGTGTAGCGATTGAGCGAATTTGTCCCTGGGAATAGGGTGATGTTTTCACCCTAATTTCGCTTTTATGGACGCGTTATATTGCTTGAATGTCAGTCAAGCTCATTATATGGCTTATAAGCTTTCTGTAGATATGAATATCGTCATATTTAGGGGTTTTCTTTGATTTTCTCCTTTAAAAGACTAATTATAGCTATGAATTTACGTTTCCACAATTTGTATTTTATTTTAAGAGTTGGAATAGATATTTTAATATATGTTTTAATAATAATATTAGAAATTAAAATTAAAATTATTAAAATAAATATTTATAATCCGCTGTGCTTATTTTTTTTCGTCAAATCTAACAGGCTCTGCTAGTGCTATTGTTGGTTCTTTTTTTACCAACTAGAATATATTTTAATTGTGATTACTCTGTAATTTATGTTATTTTTTAAAAGCGATGTTGTTTGGTAAATAAATTTCATTTAATTTAATTTCATTTGTTCATTATATGAATACATTTTGTAAGATGTTATAAAATGTACATTCAACAAACGAATGCATTCATGAAATTAATATTTGTTCTTTGCTTTCCATTCCAGGCTTGTGGCTTCGATTCTCTGTACTCCTGGCAGCAATACGAAGCAAGAGAGGAGAGTTTTATCCTACATGACGGCCCGCCCTACGCGAATGGTGATCCCCACGTTGGGCATGCCCTCAATAAGGTATACACAAATTTCACTACAACATCACTGTCAAAATGATTGTTGAAACAAATACATTTTAAAGGGATCTAGTAACTTTGTTCGCATGTGCAGAACGTGCGGAGTGCTTGGTAAAATGTGTAGTTTTGTAATTGGACATGTCCTGAATATCCTTTGAAAATTTCACGTTAAATGGATGTTATATGGCCGAGTAATGAGCAAAAATGCAAACGATATTCCCTAACTCATTGCACTGACTTTGTACATGTTTATGACTATCCAGTGGATAGTTTAAAATCTGAACACTTCAATCATATATCTTTCTAACCAAAACCAGAACCTGTTCCATGCTTCTATTGGTAATAGAAATACAACAAGGTATGAGAGAAACACTAGATTTGTAGATTTGGACAATGTTACTAGATCCCTTTAATCTACTTTCTGCCTCTGTTTCCAGTTGTTGAAGGACATTATCAACCCCTACAAGTTGATGCGAGGTTACAAGGTGCACTATGTGCCTGGCTGGGACTGCCATGGTCTCCCCATAGAACTGAAGGCACTCGTTCCCAGGTGTTGAAGGACATTATCAACCGCTACAAGTTGAAGCAAGGTTACAAGGCTGGGACATCCATTGTCTCCCTATAGAGCTAAATGCACTCGCCAAATCGAAGGACGATTATTTTTTTAGGAAGCTGGCACCCCATAAAGTCCAATATTGGACTAGCACATAGGGAATGCTGACAGACTCTTGTTCCTGTAAAAGGCTGAAGGCATTGTCATTATTTTTATCTATTTTCTGTCTCTGTTCCCAGGTGGTGAAGGACATTATCAACCGCTACAAGTTGATGCGAGGTTACAAGGTGAACTATGTGCCGGGCTGGGACTGCCATGGTCTCCCCATAGAACTGAAAGCACTCACTGAATCAAAGGATGATTTCAGGAAGCTGTCGCCTCTGGAGATAAGGCATAAAGGTAAGGGCTGAATGGAAAAAAAATGTGCAGGTTGGAATAAAGGTACCAGTTATAATAATGGGAGAAACAATAAATGAACACCAATTTCTGTTTGATGTTTATTCTGTGCCTGGCTGGGACTGCCATGGTCTCCCCATAGAACTGAAAGCACTCGCCGAATCTGAGAATGATTTTAGGAAGTTGTCGCCCCTGGAGATTAGGCATAAAGGTACAAATTTCATTTTTTATGTGTATATTATCTCTGTTTGGAGTGGCTACATCATCACTGCGTATGTTATAGTCTTTGTCATCATCGTGGACATCATCATCGACATCATCATCATCAGATCATCATGTTCATGATGATGATGATCATCATCATCATCCTCATCATCCTCATCATCATCATCACATCTTTTTCCTTAAAATGATCTTTGTCATCATCTTTTTCTTCATTAAAATTATCATTATCAATATAAGATCTTCATAATTATTGCATCACACTCTTAGGTTCTGCAGTCATTATCATAATCATTGCTGTTGAAATGAATTTGAGATGGAAATCAAGCGCTAATGCATCTTTTAATGATTTTACTTTCCAACATCTCTTGTCGTTGTTAATACAGCCAGGAAGTTTGCGAGGAAAGCTATCAGGACTCAGATGACAGCATTCAAAAGATGGGGAGTGATGGCTGACTGGTAAGATATGAATTAATGTCGACCGAGCAGTTAGTTAAAAGTTAAAGTCCTTCCCGTGCCAATGTTGGCACATAAGGCGGCGCCTATCTCCGATTCATTAGCCCTAGGCCACACGTCTACTAGATGTAGCGATAGCTACAGAAGGGGGCCAGTCCTCTGGTAACTCGTGTGATTAACTTTCCCTTCTCCATTCTATAAATGATGACACACGCAGTACCCCGGGCTACCGTTGTACCCCGGTATCCCGCGTTGTGTAGCGCCATCTTGTGTCAACTCGAAGTACAACCGTATTGCGTTATGCATGCAGTGCAGCACGCGATTGTATGCACGCTATACCCACAGTACAGCCCTAAAAATTAAATAAATAATTAAACAAAATGGCGGATTTTCGTCTGGTACCCCAGGGTACCATTTATGTCATCAAATGCCGAGTGCCTGGCTAGAAGGCAGAAGGTACCATTTTTAAAGTCGTTGGTATGACCCGGTTTGGGTTCGAACCCGGGACCTCCCGTGCATGAGGCGGACGCTCTAACCGCTAAGCCACCATGCTCTGTACTGTCGACCGAGCAGGGCTCTACCAAAAAAAAAAAAAATGACCACTTGCACAGTTGGGCAAGGAAATCATACAGTCAAACCTGTGTATAGTGACCATGTAAGGGAAACAAGAATAGTGGTCACTGTAGGTATTTAGGTGACCTCTTTAAAACGGTTCCATAACACAGATTTTCTCTGCAGAGGATCACCTATAGCCAAGTTGGTTGCTATTGACAGGTGGCTGCTAAGTCAGGTTTGACTGACTTATTTACTTGTCTGACAGCAAAATCCACTGTCCAACATTATCTGATATAAATGTCATTGTGAATGAGGAGATCTTATGCCCAAAATGTCATATTCTGACTTGTGACAATGGAACATCCAAAATACGCTTGCTGCCAAATCAGGCAAGTGAAAGGAACTTGTTATTCCCCCCCCCCCCCCCCCCCAACAAGGTGGGACCTATAATTTGGTCTAATCTAATTTCGAATCCATCATACTTATCAATTTTACAGACTTATCTGAACAAGGGCACTCTTTAATGTTTGTAATATTTACATTGTTTTTGTAAAACTCTGATTGCTTTTGTTGCCTTTTTTTCAACAGGGATAACTGCTACTACACATTTGACAAAGAATATGAGGCAACACAGCTAGAGCTCTTCCATCAAATGTACCAAAAGGTAAGGAGGAAACTTTTTTGCCCGATAAACGTGGTGTGGCGAGATTGGTAAAGCGCTTGCCTTACAATCGAGAGGTCCCGAGTTCGAACCCAAGGTATGCCCATCACGATTTTCCTTCAGCAAGAAAATTTATCCACATTTGCTGATCTCCACTCAGGTGTATAAATGGGTACCCGGAAGGATGGAAAGGAGTTACTTAGCATTGTGTTCACCTACGAGGTTACCTGGCTGGAATGCTCCCCAGGGAGTGAAAAATGTGCTTTTTGTGTGCTGGATTGAGTGAAGTATGTTTCTGATAACCTGGGTAATAAAAGCGATGCTCCGCGAGCATCGTAACATGGAACGTGCGCTATATAAGTAGCCACCATTATTATTATAAAGAGTATTCAGGGCTAGACACTTGCCACTTGCCAGATTGCCCGGGGCAAATACAAATTGTTGCCGGGCAAGTAGAATATCAGACAAACAAATTCATTTAGAAGCAAGGGGGTAATAATTTGTTTCACATTGTTTTCATGGAAAAGAAAATTTTCTGTTCGTGCAAGTAAATTTGAAACCAAAATAATGATTTTACTTGCCTGAACTTGCCAGTAAAAAAATTATTGCAGAGGCGTTGGAGTGTATTTGTACTCCCTTGAATAAATAGAAAAAACTTTCCTTACTATTCTCCTGGGCCCATATTCAGAAATGCCTGCTAGCTTAGTCCTTCCCAAGTCTATTTTTTATGACGTGGCTAAGAATGAAACTCAAGATCTTTGATTTGCTAACTACGGGTTAACATAGTGGGTACTTCGGGCTTAACTAGCTAACCCTATTTGGGGACTAGGAAAATTATTTGTTCATTAAACTATCATTTGAAATACAGTTAGCAAGGAACTAAGCTAACAGTACAACATTCAGTTTAGCCAGTACTTTTCTTCTCCTTTGATTTTCCTACGTAGGGCTACATTTACAGAGATCTGAAACCTGTCAACTGGTCACCATCCTCACGGTAAGTTGACATTCATACATGGTATGAAAGAACTTGGTAGACTAATGTCTGAAGTCTGAACTAGTGCTGTCGTGAAAAGGAAAAGCATTCTTAACTGACCACCTTGGGTCAAAGGATTTTGGACTTTTTTTTTAGGGTTCGGCTGTTTATTCCAAATATCCAAAATACTACAATACTAGTCTTAGTATCTGAACCATATCAGTTCAAGGAACACATACATGTATATTGTTGGAGTAAAAATCAACGAGCATGGATAAAATTTGACATAAATTGTAATTTGTTTTCTCTAGGTAAACAGTTTTCTTTTCCCAATCACACATTATTCAGAAGAATCTTACAATAATTTTGTTAAATATCACTTTTGAAAAGTCTTATTAAGTTAATGGACCACTTTAAATCTGCAGAACTGCTCTAGCTGAGGCCGAGCTGGAATACAACCCGAATCACATCTCTCCGTCCATCTACGTCGAGTTCCCGCTTCAGACCGCATCCTCACATCTAGCCGACTGTCTGGGTAAGTGTGAAATTGCTTACCGTACTGACCGGCATAATCGCCGCATACTTTTTCCTTGAAAAAAAACCGCAAAGTTGGGGTGCGGCGCTTACGCGGGGATAGTCAAATTTTGACTTTTGACAGGCCCAAAACTACACATTTCGGCATGTGTGGGACTAAAATGTATACTACACTGTAATGTATTGCGTAATAAAAACATACAAAGCCAAATTGTATAAGTTTACCCTGGCCTAGAACGGTTTCTCACCTTTTTTGCTGATATTTGCTAAATCCAATACGTTTTTAACTTTGAAGTTACGATATAAATGAAACAAGCTACCACTACCAGCGCCGCGCTTGCCTGTCATTTTCTGTACTGATTCAGACGTACACGCCGATTAGCATTGGTGTTTTTGGTATGATGCAGCGCGCGCGTGATACGTACGACATTGCACAGTAATACGGGGTTCTCTGTAGTACAGTACAGTAGGGGTACGGTAGAGTTCGGTTATTTTGATCGAGTGTTCGAGTTCAATTCAGTACCGGTTGAATGGTACATCGTATGCAGCAATACTCGACTCGTAGCTTACAGTGCTAGCGGCAGTTTTATTGTTTTATTGTCGCCAGTTTCCCTAGTGCACTTTTCTCCCACTTTAAAAAAAATTCATTTCATTGCTGAAAGTCGGCATGCGGCCTTTACGCGGCTGCGGCAATTACGCCAGTCAGTACGGTATTTGTTTGGGGGAGAAGGCCACTGCACACTGCATGATCATATGACCTGTATGACTCGGCACCATACCCTGCGCGATCGTGCCATTAACCTCTGAGATTGGCACATGTGCACTTGCTTTGTTCCATAGCAACCATAAAATACCAGGCGCAGGCTTGCATATGCTATGCAGTGAGCATCAGCCTGACTGATGGAAGTTGCGATCAAGAGCCATGAGCAGTCGTGAAGATTCAACGTGTTAAATCCTCATGACTGGCTCTGAGAGTAAGTTGCACAAGTGAAAATGAGCAGTTATGTGATGTTAGATATTTTGGGGAAAAGTTGATTTCTCCATACCATGGAGGACAGAGCCTTCTCTATGCAATGAGAAATTTTGAAATAATAATTCAATAATAATTTTGGAACTTTCTATCAAACTGCTCAAGTTAGATTTTAAATTTTTTCCTAATTGTTAAAATCTTTTTTCTTCTTTTTGTTGTTGTTGTAAACAGGTGATACAAGCAATGTCTCTGTAGTGATTTGGACCACCACACCCTGGACCATTCCAGCCAATCAGGCGGTCTGTTACATGGCATCCAGGGAGTACAGCCTGGTGGAGTCATGTGACGGGTCACCCAATAGGCTGATTGTGGCTTCAGACAGGTTGGAGGAGCTGAGAGAGATATGGGGCAGGGATCTGCGTGTTGTCACAACTTTCCCAGGTAAGGAAATAACAAAAAGTTGATATAAATTATTGCAAGTTCTCCTGACATCAATTTTCACCCCTTTCCACATGGTAAACAGCATTCTTCTTCTATAGAAATGTTCACACATCATTCAGAAGAATCTAAAGATGATATTGGCAAATGATTAAAGTCTCAAATATAACTTTTGGAAAAATATTCTCAAGGTAATAGATCACTTTAATAGTGAATCTACATGTTACAGGGCTTGGATCTCACAAAATTGCACTAAACTTAGATATGATAGCCAAGTTGAGTCGTGTGATGGGTCACCGGATAGACTGATTGTGGGTGCAGATTTTTCTTGGCTTGCCCAAGAACAGAAATGTAGTAATAGTTTGTTTATTACAGTACATGACTTAAAACTGCATTGAATGTAGGATTTATGTATTATACATAAACAAGCTTTTGAAGGATATAAATGTAGAACAATGTTACTATAAAACAGTTTTTGAATTCATAAATAAGATTTGGGTTGCCATCTTGCAATGCCTTGAGCACGGTACATAACACACTTGCTCAGTGTTATGCAGTGTCAACAAACTTGCCTAGTTCTGAATGTTTGTTCCGCTCTCTAAATCCCCAAACATAGCGATTAACCAGGGACTTCCTTTGATTAATTGCAGGGGAAGCTTTCGATGGGTGCTCACTTCTCCACCCTACGGAGACCCACCGTTGCGTGCCGCTCCTACCAGGGAACCATGTGAAGATGGGAATGGGCACCGGTCTTGTGCACACAGCACCAGCTCACGGTGCCGAGGACTATGGGATTGCCGTACAGCACAAGCTGAAAGTGGTATGTACAACTCATTACTAAGTCATCAAACTTGGGGGGTGTGTCATGCGCATTAATTCTAAACCATGTCAGGCAAGCCGGACATTTTGTGATCTAGCAGTTGCTAAGAAGGCAAAACATCCACCTTCATCCTATTATCAAAAGCCTGATTCAAAGGCAAATTGTTTATAACCATTACCGCGTTATATATATCAACAAAATGTGATATTACAACTTCAGCACTCTATATGTACTATTAGCAACAGGTAACCAATTATTTTGTCATAAATGATGTTCAAATGACTTCCATGGATAAAGAGATAGGAGATTTCATGTATTGCTGTCTGTTTTTTTTCCCCCTGCAGGATTGCAGAGTGGATGAGGAAGGGTTCTACACCGATGATATAGGAGAGGACCTTAGAGGCAAGAATGTGCTGAAGGATGCAAATAAAACGGGTAATGACAAATGATAGATGTTGCCCCCCCCCCCCCCCCCCCCCCCCCCCACACACACACACCTTTCAGCCTCTCAAAAAAAAAGATAAAAAAGAACCACCCAGAACAGATACAATATAAATAGAAAAAAATAGTAATTTAATAAAAGATCGAGAGACAATTCATATGCTTCTATTTTATCTTTTCCATTCTGAACTAGACAAGGCCTTTTACTTCTTTATGCTCATAATATTTAAAAAGTACTACATTCATTTTGTGGGTTTACATATTGTATGTGATTCGTGCTTTCTGAACATGGACATGAATTTAAGTTTTAAAAGGCTTGCCCAACATGGCAGTAACTGAGGCATGTCATGTCATGTACATGTTAGTCTAAAATGAATTCAATTATTTGTTTCTTCATTGCCAATATCACAACACTATAAACTGCCTGCTACTCTAGATATCAACCAATTTGGAGAAGAACTATAGATTTACTCTGGAAAACTATAATTGACATTATGCTTTTCCCATTATGTGATCTTACTTTATATTTATAATTTGTATTTCCATGCAGTGATTCAGATACTGGAATCAACCAATAACCTTCTCCATCGGGAGCAGTATGAGCACAGCTATCCCTATGATTGGAGGACTAAGAAGCCAATCATAATCAGAGCCAGCAAACAGTGGTTTATTGACACAGCTTCACTGCGAGACAGAGCATCGGTTAGTTGTTAAAATGAAAATTCAAAGAAATCGACTTTGTGTGCATCTTTGTTAAGGGGGTGTTGCATGAAACTTTTAGTTGCATTCAGTTACAACATTGACATTGAACACACCTGTCCATTGCATAAAGGGAATCAAATGCACAATTGTTGATTTCTATCTGTTCCAACAGGAATTCTGATCTTCATCAGGATTGCTTGGAAGTAGTGGACATGATACCTCATGGAAGAAACACAATGCAAAGTCAGCTTGGTGCAAAAAAAATTTGGTGTATTGTCCCATATAATTAAGTCTTTGTCAGATTTCTTATGATTATTTTTTTAATTTTTATTAAAGTAAATGTGGTTAATAGTAAATATATAATCCATTGCGGATATAGTATCGGAAATAATATCGCTAATGATATTCGTTTGTCTCGCAATGTCAAACTAGGAATCTAAACGATCATGACGTTTCCTATGCTACTGCAATACTTTGTCAAATGATAATATCGAATGTAGACACTCGGCTTTTATGCTCTACCGTGGCTCCCAAAATCACAATCTCGCATGAGCGATTGCGTTCCTGATAGGTCAACAACGGAACACGCCGATTGGCCGGTGCACACGGGCAAACAACCAATCAACGGGACACTGGATCGGCCCGCCTAACGAAACAGCGTACGATACGTCGCCACGACACTACCCCGACCAACCGGCCCCCAACGGTTGATGCCAAACCCACGGTAAAACCTAGCCACCTTCTCGCTACAACGCTCATATCTACGTATCAATTTCAGGGCAGGGTGTCCGTATGTTCAATCAATAATAGTAAATATATAATCCATTGCGGATATAGTATCGGAAATAATACTTTGTCAAATGATAATATCGAATGTAGACACTCGGCTTTTATGCTCTACCGTGGCTCCCAACATCACAATCTCGCATGAGCGATTGCGTTCCTGATAGCTCATGCGAGATTGTGATGTTGGGAGCCCAGGTAGAGCATAAAAGCCGAGTGTCTACATTCGATATTATCATTTGACAAAGTATTGCAGTAGCATACGAAACGTCATGATCGTTTAGATTCCTAGTTTGACATTGCGAGACAAACGAATATCATTAGCGATATTATTTCCGATACTATATCCGCAATGGATTATATATTTACTATTATTGATTGAACATACGGACACCCTGCCCTGAAATTGATACGTAGATATGAGCGTTGTATCGAGAAGGTGGCTAGGTTTTACCGTGGGTTTGGCATCAACCGTTGGGGGCCGGTTGGTCGGGGTAGTGTCGTGGCGACGTATCGTACGCTGTTTCGTTAGGCGGGCCGATCCAGTGTCCCGTTGATTGGTTGTTTGCCCGTGTGCACCGGCCAATCGTTGTTGACCTATCAGGAACGCAATCGCTCATGCGAGATTGTGATGTTGGGAGCCATGGTAGAGCATAAAAGCCGAGTGTCTACATTCGATATTATCATTTGACAAAGTATTGCAGTAGCATACGAAACGTCATGATCGTTTAGATTCCTAGTTTGACATTGCGAGACAAACGAATATCATTAGCGATATTATTTCCGGTAAATGTGGTTGTTTGGATTTCTTTTCTTTTATCACGATTGTTCGGAAGACATGCAACCTTCCTATGGTAGGAACACAATGCAAACCCAGCTGGCTGCCAGGACATTTTGGTGTATATCTTGCCATACTCTCTCACATAATCAGGTCTTTGTCATGTTACTCGTATAATTGGGTTATACAATGTTTTTTTCTAAAGTAAATATAATTGTTAAGATTTATTTTGTTTCATCAGGATTGCTTGGAAGAAGTTGACATGAGACCTTCATACGGAAGAACCACAATGCGAAGCCAGCTTGCTGCCAGGACATTCTGGTGTATATCAAGGCAGCGTGTGTGGGGAGTTCCTATACCTGTTATCTACAACAGACACACAGATGAACATATAGTAACAGAGTGAGTTTTTAAGATTTGTGGTAGTAAATAGAAACTGCCAGAGCTTTTGAAACTTGCATAATTTAATCAGATTCAAAATGACTTCAAATGCAAAATTATCTTTAAGAATGTAAGTGTTGTTTATTTAGATTTTCACAGAGCCCAGAATTAAATTTAAAATGTTTATTCTTGTATTGAAATACAGTTAACCACCTGTATAGAAAGGCTGCATTCTTTAAAAATCCTTTCAATATTGATATGAAACCCTTTCTTACTGAACTGCGCTGAATTGTGAAAAAACAGGCTTGGCTCATATTCATAAACTGTGCAAGCTTAGTTTCATGCAAAGTCATATTTTTAAGTTGCTATCTAATATTGACTGGTCTTTGTGAATTTTCTTTATCTTCTGACACTATTAATTTCAGGGACTTATTGAGCAAGTGCGATTTTTAATTGCCTACTGTACTTCTGAAAGTTGATGACATAACTTTCTTTTTCTTCTGAAAGTTGATGACATATTTTTTTTTGTTGTAGAGTGCATTTTTGGAAAGGTTGTAAATCACATCAAACAGTTTTTAATTGGAAAAGCACTATATAAGAACTAATTATTATTATTGTTATTATTACTATTTTTTGTTTATTTCAGGGACTTTGTGAATCATGTGACTGACCTAGTGAGGCATCACGGGAGCGACTGCTGGTGGACGTTGCCAAAAGATCAACTCATTCCAAATGCTGTTCTAGAAGAGGTATGTATTATATGGCTATAGCAAAGCCCTGCACTTGTCGGTACAAATCAAAATATAGCTTTTCATACAACTAGAAAGGTCTCGTCACAAGCTTTCATTTGATGCTTTGTTCTTACTAATTGGTCAATAATTGGTGAAGATATGACTGTTTCAATTTGACAATCATAAGTCTTTTACACACAACTTAAAATGCCCATTTCTTCAAAACATTAATTACCGACAAGTGCAGGGTTTTGCTATAGCCGGTCACTTTAATGTGGCTCTACAAAACAAATAAACTTATCTTATTTTTGCAATCAAAACTACTTTTTCGCCAATATCCCAGTCTGGGTGTTTTGTTGTTGAAATCGCCAAAACCAAAGAAATTGGCAGGTTTCCACCAGTTTAAAGGTCAAGCATGGGGATGCTACACGCGGGACGCCATTTTGAACTAGGCTAGTTTTTGTGTGCTGCAGAACACTGAGCCAATGTGTATTTTCTTTTCCTTTATAGAAGGGAGCATAATTTAGCATTATATAGCAAGGAAGTATTTGGCCTGTGTTTCATTGCTCTTATTACTGAACAGTTGTCTTGTATTTTGTTCCTTATAAAGCCCCTTTTACTTCTGTCCACTTACAGAATGGTTTGGAGTTGGATGATGTGGCTATTGGTCAAGACATTCTGGACATCTGGTTTGACAGTGGAGCATCATGGGCACATGTCTTGAAAGGTAATTGGCATATATATTCTCTTGGTGATTCCATCAGTGTATTGATTGAATTTCGCTCAATTTTTTTTCTTCTGGTGGTGATGGGCCGTTTAAATTTGTCAAATAATAGATTTCCTTACATGTTAAAAGGGTCCAATAACATTGTCAAAATCCTCAGAACTTACTTGGAACGCTAGCGGTTCTCAATAGAAGCATGGAACAGCTTTTTGTTTTCCAAATTTTTCTTCTGTTAACCCATCAAGGACGGAGTCCCACATATTTGTGGGTTGGTAGTCCTACACTTCAACAAGAAGATATAAAGTTATATGAAGTATACAAGGAGAAAGAGCATAAATTTCTCTATTTTTAGAGCCCTATTTTGTTACTCTACCTGCTTTACATGTAGTTATTTTTTAATGATTTTTATTATTGCGTAGATCGCTATAATTTAGGGAAATCCTTAAATTGGCAACACATTGTGATATTTTAAAAACAGATTTCAGCGTTCAAATTGGCAACTTTGCGGCAAAGTCACTTCATATTTGTCTTAAATTGGCGGTTCTTAATAGAAGCATGGAACAGCTTTTTGTTATCCCAATTTTTCTTCCTGTAAAAAGATATGTATGATCGAAGTGTTCAAATGTATAATTATCTACTGGATGATAAAAACTGTACAAAGTAAGTGCAATGAGTTAGCGTATATATCTCTTAGAATTTTTGCTCATTGATCATATGATATTCATTTACCATTACATTTTCACACATCGCTCAGTGGACATATCAGATCACAGAAATACACCATTCTGGTCAGTTTGTGCACATGTCAACAAAGTTACTAGATCCATTTATGAATAAATTGATGCTGCATTAGTTTAAAATTGCTTATTGATATCATGTTTGTTGTATTGATACTTTTTAATTTCTATAACTAGTGTTGTCGTTTTTGGGAGTATTTACTACCCGGACTCGCGATAATTTTTCGGGCGAGTCCCGGGTACCCAAAATTTACCCATTTGTTTATTACACGATCGGCATGTCACGCCAGCTGGGAAAACATGTTCATTCAGTTGACAAACATTGAGCACATTTATGACAATAAATCATCTTGAATGAACATGAAAGCTCTGGCGTTCAATGAGGGGACTTCCCCTTTTTTCGGGAAATCGAGTATCGATTTTTGTGCCCGGGACTCGAAATTTTTCGGCGGGACCCGGGTACCCGGGACTCAGCGACAACACTATCTATAACATAGGCTGTCTCTTTTGTGTTCTTTCCTTTGTTATGCTCTTCTGTACAGGTTGCCTAGATAGCTGATGCTTTATTGAAGCATGTTGTTATGATTATTATTAGTGTTCTTAATGAAAATGAAGAAAGAAAATAACTTTTCTATGGGATTCTAACCTGAGACTTCCGGATTGCTAGACCATGTGCTCTGCCAACTGAGCTAGAAAGCCCTTCTGATGGTTCCTCTTCCCTGAAACCCTTTTCAATGATCTTGATGGTCAGAAGCTATTATTATTATTTGTGAATATGTGACCTTACACCAAAAAACAACCGTTATGTCGCCGTGGTCTGTTATTAGCTGATATAGCCAAATTTTGTTTAAAAAATGAAATTCAGGATTTTGGTATTTCCTGAATGAGGGTATCATAATCTACCTTTTGTGAAATTTTGAGCGTCAGAAATCATGTTTAAATATGATTTTTAATCAAATAAATATGATCAGATTACAGTGCTTGAATGGACGCCGATCTTTGAAACGGAACGTATTCTCCCTAACTCTAAAACTGATTCAGCCATGTTCCAAATCTTGGCTGCTCATTTTGAGAGGGTTCGATTAGTCCAAATATGACAAATTATGTACCATTTTAAAGGTACTGACTTCTACTTTACTGTCATGTAAAACTTAGCACAATCATTTTTCCCGACTTATTGATCGTTTTGTGGTGTGAGGTGACATATGATCGATTAGGAAGCATAATTTCTTTTCATTTTCAATTCAGATGTGGGCAAGCAGGCAGATGTGTACATGGAAGGAGAGGACCAGTATGGAGCCTGGTTCCAGACCAGTTTACTCACCAGTGTGGCTATACAAGGCACAGCACCATACAAGTGAGAAATGAGAACAGTCTACCTTGTCTTCTGACTTAATTTATTGTTTGTTGTGACTAATGAATATAATATACAGTACAGTCAAACCTGTCTAAGTAGCCACCTGTCTATAGCAGCCAACCTGCCTATAGTGTAATTTACATTTAACTGTACAAGATGATCAGACCATAGGGAAATTAAATGTAAAATGATAATTTCTTTGTTCGTTAGATTTCTAAGTGAGTGTATTTAGGTAGTCACAAATTTACAAGTTTGACGTTTTAGAATTGTTGAAGTATCTCCTTGTTTATGTAAAATATACAAAGCGATCATTCAGATTCAATGTTGACCATACATTGCGAGACAAACGAATATCACTAGCGATATTATTTCCGATACTATATCCGCAATGAGTAATATATTTACCATTAGTGACTTAAATTGTCTAACGTTTAACTCTTAACCTGCCAGGGATTTTAATGCTCTATGGCATTTGTGTGCATTGTAACTTTCAAAAATGCGAGCTTGGCACGCAAGGAGTTAAAGGGAATTCAGACCAGTATATTAGACACGTGGATCCATATTGCGCACTTTGACGCACGGTACGTAATCCCCATTGGCTCAGTTATAAGTAGCGATCGCAAACTGTCCCACTTCACGAACACCCAAGTCGAAAATGCATCAAAAATAGCCACGTTCGGAATGTTTGTACTAGTCGAATCAATATCATGGTCGAATGGAGATCCATCAGATATGTTAACGAGCGAAAATATTACGTAACACGCTCAACCGCACCCACTTCACAGTGCCGCTGTTTGATCTTATCAGCGATGGTCAGCGATGTATTGCCTCGGGTTACAGCTCGAGAAATTTGCACGGTATATAATAGATACCAGCTGTGTGCTGCATGTAATTTCATAAGAAGGCCCGTGTTCAGATATTTCGAAGCACCGCTCTTCGATCGATCCAACATATATCGTGAGTTTACCTCGGGAGATTACGGTGGAGTGCGAGTTGGAATTTGCTGACTACCCATTTTAACCCACGCATATATGCCTTTAAACAAAATCAAATTATCTTTGCAGATCTGTTCTGGTCCATGGCTTTGCACTTGATTCCGAGGGTCGCAAGATGTCCAAGTCATTGGGCAATGTTGTCGATCCTGATGTCATTGTCAGTGGTGGAAAGGTAATTTCAATTTAAATTCATTGATAGTCTGAAACAAAACTTGATTAATACAAATTTTTGCATTATAGAGTACAGAAGCTATGATGTCATAAAAATCTATTTTTAGAATTTTCAAATTTGAACTTCATTTTCCGAAAGAGCATACAAAATAATGTTCAAATTTGAAAATTCTAAAAATAGATTTTTGATGACATCACACTTCACCACTTTATTTCATTATTTCATTTTTTAGTCATAAACTATATAGTACATGTATATAATTTTTTCACCTTTGTACTACTACCTCGTCTATATTACTACCTTGTCTATATTATTTCATTGCACCATCCGAGTGGAATATATGCATGCTCTGCATATTCAGTATCTTTAAAAATAGAACCTTCTGCCTTCTAGTCAGGCACTCGGTATTGATGAAAGGGAGAAGGGAAAAATAGGCGCACAGAGCTAACGGGTCTAGCCCCTTTCTGTAGCTTAGATGTGTGGCCAGAGATGCCAACCGTTCCGTTTTTGCCGTATTTGTTACGTTTTTTCACGCAAAATACGGCAGTACGTTTTCCCCTAATAAAATACGTTTTCTTGGAAAAAAAACAAAAAAAAACAAAAAAAAAAAAAAACGATTTTTTTTTTTTTTTTTTTTTTTTTTTTTTTTTTTTTTTTTTTTTCTTCTCTTTATAGAAACGATCGGAAATCGGCAACAAAATTTAGGTTGAACCCTTATAAACTATTACTCCAGATACATATTTTAAATATATCACAAATAAACCGAACAAACTCGTACAAACGCTGGTGTGATCGACCGAACCAACTTTTATATTAACGCGCGCGTAAAGAGTATTTTTGCTGCGCGAATTGGCTTCGCGAAAAAATATTTTTTTTGCCTCTAAAGGTTGGCAGCTCTGAAAATACTTTTTTTTGGTTCAAAATACTGTTTTTTACCTCTCAGAATACTTTTTTTGGTTTGTGAAGGTTGGCATCTCTGTGTGGCCCAGGGCTACTGAAGCAGAGATACATGTGAGCACGTCCTCATAGGCCAATTTGGCGCTCTAAGGAGTTAAACTTTTTTTTTTTTAATGGTTATGCGTTCGTCTTTCCATGAACAGTAAGAAATTCGTACTTTCAATCCGTTCAGGATTGGTCCTGAAAATATTCTGGCTGGGGTTTATGGAGGTTACCCATAATACCAAAATCAAATGGTCTTGAATGGATAAAGAAAAAGAGGTAAACTGCCACAAAGAAGACAATTAAAACTTTATTTCTACAGCATAATGATACGCTTATTACAGATAAAATGAATGAATTATTGTATATTTATAATTGACAGAACAAGAAGAAGGAACCTGCATACGGAGCTGACGTTCTCCGGTGGCGCATGGCCGACTCGGACTGGTCCGGCCGTATCCACGTCAGCCCCGAGCTCTTTGCGATGACAAACTCCAGCGTCGTCAAGATACGCAACACATTCCGCTACTTCCTCGGAAACCTTTACGACTTCCAATCCACGTCTGACCTCTGCGAGTACCGTGACCTCCGACCTCTGGATCGCTACCTCTTGCATAAGCTTCACGAGTACGGAGGTCATGTGACCCAGGCGTATGAGGGATATGAGTTCAGCGAGGTCACGAGGATAGCCACGGATCTGGTGCACAACGCCATCTCGTCATTCTACTTGGAAACGATAAAGGACAGGTGAGAAAACTTTACAGTTATCCTTGAGATGGATGTAGAGTAACTTTATTGACATGAGCTTGAGGGAACTTTATTGAAATGTGTACGGGGGGGGACATGTGTCCGAGGTGTACGAGGGATGAGAGTTTAGGGAGGTCACGAGGATAGCCACTGATCTGGCGCATAACGCCATCTCGTCATTTTACCTGGAGACGGTCAAGGACAGGTGAGAAAAAGTTACAGACTGATCAATTAACTTTGTCAAATTCATGCAAAATTCCAGAGAGTTTTCCAAATTCTCTTGTATCTTGATGTGTGGATTATGGTAGCAGAAGAATGAAATGGGTTTTGACTTTTTAAGTGTCTCCCTTATTATGGAGACATTTATGGTTGAATGTAAAGCATTCCGGAATGCTTCTCAATTGTAGTTAAAAACAATGACCATTAAGGGATGAATTCTAACATAATTTTTCACTTTTAACTAAGTAAACAGCGTCTTTTTCTACAAAACTATCACACAGAAGAATCCTACAAATATATTGGTACATGATCAGTAAGGCTGAGTCATGTCGGTAATTGTCGGAACCGGGTCCCGATAAACTTTTACCGGTCGGGAACCGGTATCCCGATAAATTTTTACCGTCGAAACTCGACTGGTAAAATCACACAATCGTGCACGCATCGGCAAAAATGCACTGTTTGGGGCTTATATTGCTCTTTTTATATGCAAATAACATTATAAATACCGAGGCTTTTATGGATTTACATATCAATCTTTACGGGAAAATAGTTACAGACTATCCAGAATTAACTCAGTTTCGCATGAAAAGTACTTTTTTTCGAAGTAAATTGGACCTAGAAATCGATCGTTTGTTCACCATTGCCCATCGCAACACGGTTCACAGAAACTTAGCCCGCTAGTCGGGCGGGGGAAACATCACATGTACGATCGCTTGTGACTGTGAGCCACTGCCCTCAAAAAGTGGCTATAAATTAGCCTTTTCGCAATCAACACCATTTTGATATTCTACGTACATGATTTCATGGCGTTTGATAGCTGAACAGAAACAAAAATGAGCCCCAAAACAATGAAAACAATTACGCAAAATATCGATAAAAAACGACTACATCGCTCCTATTCGCTCATATACTTTGTGTGCAAGATACGGGTCTTTTTTTCTTACCCGAGATTCATCCGTGGCCGGTGGAACTATGTTAATACATCCGCCATAGGTTATAAGTTATAACGTATGGCGGATGTATTAACATAGTTCCACCGGCCGCGGATGAATCTCGGGTAAGAAAAAAAAGACCCGTATCTTGCACACAAAGTAAAGGAGCGAATAGGAGCGATGTAGTCGTTTTTTATCAATATTTTGCGTAATTGTTTTCATTGTTTTGGGGCTCAATTTTGTTTCTGTTCAGCTATCAAACGCCATGAAATCATGTAAGTAGAATATCAAAACATTTTAAAATGGTGCAAATTACCAAAAAACGTATTTTTAGCCACTTTTTGAATGCACTGGCTCATCAGCTGGATCATACAAAGATCCATCAGACAACTCCCCTGGAGTATCGGACTAACATTGTGTGCACATCCGCCGACAATATCGTTCAAATGACTAGCAATTTTGCGCTTCCTGTTCAATTTCTGACTGTCAAACGAAGTAATGAACCAAGAATTTCTCGAAAATAACCACTCTTTAAAGTAAATGATATCAATTGCCCCGTTTTTATTTGAATTCCGCTACATTATTGTGATAATCTTAATTTCTTTTTTAACATTTTATTTTTAAAATTTTTTTTTCGGGGCACCGTTTCCCGATATAACGAACCGGGTCCCGATTGAAACGGTCGGTAACCGGTGTGATCGACCGAACCGACTCAGCCTTAATGATCAGAGTCTCAATTATCATATTTGGAGAAATCTTATGAGTTAATGAAGCCCTTAAATTTAAGAGTAAAAAAATAAGATTTATGTAATGACACATGCTTGTTCAATCTTTGTAGGTTGTACAGTGAGAGAGCAGACAGTGTGAAACGTCGTTCTTGCCAGACGGTCCTGTTCCACATGCTAGAGATTCTATCCCGTTCACTGGCTCCCATTGTACCACATCTCGCCGAAGAGGTCTTCACGCATCACTCCAAGCACCAAAAAGGTTTGTTCAATTACTTAATTTTAAGTGCTTTAAGTGCTTGGTGGAATCTACCCCCTTTATGTTTAGATGGTTCTTTCTGCAGTGCTCAATGATATTGTTTATTTTTGTTCATAAGTAAATATATATTTCAAATTATTCATTGGTGGTTTATTGGCTGCTTGAAATGTCCTAAGAGTAAGCCATATTTATCTAAAGCTGATGAACATATGCCCAGTTATTGCAAGAATCAGTAATGTCTTCCTGTGTATTGGAAACTATGAAGTTGTAGCTATTTGAACCATTTAATAACAAATGCATCAAATTTTCAGTGGAAGTCTGGATGTTTATAGTCGGGACAAAGATTCACTGGGCTGGTTTACATGAATAATGCATGTTGTAAATGTAACAAAATTAGAGGATCTTTAGCATATTATTAAAGTTTGGAAATTTCCTTTTTTTTGGTGGTAAAACTTCTACATATTCATATCCCTTTATGAAAATAACATAAAATCCTACAGATATTAGTAATTAGTTTATTATGTTTTTTTGCAGAAGACATAAGTGTGTTCAAGTCTGGATGGTTCACTTGCGACCCAGAATGGCATCAGCCACATTTAGCCCGACAGTGGGACGCCCTCGCTGTTCTACGAGAGACATTCCATGGCGCAATCCACGCACCCAAAAGTAGAGAGTATGATGTGACTGTACATACACAGAACAAGGAGCTATTCAAACTACTAAAGGTAATTGTTTTTGGTACCTAGCCAAGAATATTAAATAAGGTATTGTGTATCATTCTTAACTACCACAAAGGCAGACATTTCTTTCATGCCTGACATTGTTAAGAACCATTACCCATGGCAATATTATTTTCTTCATGCTGTCAAGATATTCCTGATAGATTTGATGACTCAATCAGACACTACTTTTAAATATATTTGGGGAAAGTTGATTTACCATAACCAGGGTTTGACACTTACCTGTATCCACTGGGCAAGTTACAATTTGTGTCGGGCAAGTACAATTTCATAAATGTGACCGGCTATAGCAAAACCTGGCACTTGTCGGTAATTCATGTTTTGAAGAAATGGGCATTTTAAGTTCACACAATGTGTGTAAAAGACCCTGCTATGGTTGTAAAATTGAAACAGTCATATCTTCGCTAATTATTGACCAATTAGTTAGAACAAAGCATGAAATGAAAGCCTGCGATGAGACCTTTCTAATGGTATGACAATTTACATTTTGATTTTTATCGACAGGTGCAGGGTTTTGCTATAGCCAGTCACAAATGCCTAGGATTTTTGCCCAATTGGGCAACTGAATTTTCTGTACAGGTTGTGTAGAAAGTCACTCCTTACTTGTAAATCTCATCTAGAAGTAGCGGGGAAGGATATTTTCAGTTGGGGCAAGTAAAAGTTGAACATTTATCATTTTGACTAGCCTGAATGGGCCAGTAAAGAAAATGTTTTGTTGAGGAGGGTCGCAATAACTTTTCAGTTTTCTTATCCTCTTCCAGTCACTTCATGATGAGGATGAGGTTGGTTTGGAGTCAGACCTCTGTGAGCTTCTGATGTCTTCTCGTGTTGATATCACCATGGAAACCCCTCCGGCGGCCATCCTAGAGGGATGTCAGATTGTTGAGGCTAGTCTATCAATACCAGCTGCAGGTAAGTGATATTTTCTGCAACAATGGTAGAAATAAAAGAAAAATTATTTGTGGCCCAGTTGGGCAAGTATTATGAAGATTTCTGAAATTTCTGAATTTATACTATGTATGTTTTGATGTTCAATGTACACTGATCCTTTCAGCACTGCTGCTGATCAGTTTGAAATGTATACCAAAATAAATAAATAAATAAAATAAATAAATTTCACTTTGTCAAAATATGAATCTAATGGCCCCAAACGAAGCAAAGCAATGTAAAATATCTTATAATTGGTTTTTCATAAGTGGAAATAAAATTGGATTGTTTTTGTTTGCCCCGTGTTGCCTGATTGCTAGGGACTAGTGAAAGTCAGATTTAGGCTGGTGATTTCTGGAAATTAACCGGAAATAGAAAGTAAAAAATGTACTCAAAATTAGTCAAAGAATACAAACTCAAAGTATACACAATCGAATAATATGCTTGACATAATGTTAATATAAATACATTGTGAGTATGTATCAAAAATAGTTATTGATCATTATTTCTTGTATTACTATTTTACAGATGGTACCATACACCAAGCAAGTGCTAGTCTCCTTATCCAGCCTGCTGGCAACTTCCGGTGTCAAAGATGCAGGAAACACGCATCACCAAAGGCTAATCAGCTGTGTCTGCGCTGCATGGATGCACTATCAGATGGCTGGGAATGAGACTAAACTGGATATTGTTTAAAGCAACTATCCAGTTGTGGTAAATTTGTTGACAGTCTTTCTTTGAACTAAGGCTAGCTTATCTTTGTAAACTATTTCCATAGGCTGGGATTTAAGACTCACTGGCCATGATATCTTTAGTAGTACATTGTTAACAGGGGGGAATAGGTACTGAAAATGTGTAAACACTGGTCGTGGTATCTTAGGTGATAGCCTTGTGTGGACAGGCTGAAGACTGATATACACTTTGAGGTAGTGCACTTGGTTTATTTGAATTGGCGAATTTGAGAGTTGAGAATGTATTTTGTTGTCTTGCCAGTCAATTTTATTGATGTGTCATGCATTATTTTTGAGTCAAAGTAATGAACTATTTCCATAGGTTGATAAGTTTTTAAATGTGAGGACAAAAGGGGAGTGAAAAGTTATGTGGTACCAAGTAAAACATAAGTAATTCCATTTTTACTTGGCAATATCATCCTACTGCCCACTAACCTTTTATCTCGTATCCATGACATTTGCCACAACAACAACTGAATAATTATAATACATTTTCATGAACTTCAGTCTAACCCCAATCCATTCAGGATTTATTGATTGTATTATAACATGTATTCTCCATAGACTGTAGCTTGAGTATTTTCGAGACCAGTCCTGAATGGGTTAAACGATTAAGCATCCATTAAACTATAGGAGAAATTGTAGCCATAGCATACATGTAGGTCTGTTTTTGTAAACCAATTGAAAAACATGTACTTTCTTGCAAGGTGACTGTTGTATCTGCCTCTTCGTGTACTCCTTTGAACTCCTCTGGTTTCTCAACCACTAACATCCCCATTCCATTCACTGTTAGTTTCATTTGTTGGTAGTCCATTTGAGCTATTTGAGCTATTTGAGCTAATATAACTTTCATGGCCCTGGCCGAGTGCTAATTTTCAGCACTGACTACATGCAATACACGTTGCGCATTTTGTTCTATAATTTAGCTTTTGAACATAGAGACTTAGAGAGCGGAATACTAAGAAAGGTTTCTTACCTGCTATTCCTTTGGCTTGAACCACCACGTCGTACCACTGCCAAGAAGGCAGTGGCGTTTCATGTCCTTTAACTGCAATGTCTGCTCTGTTGTTTCTGTACGGACGCCACTGTGATCTCCTTTTGTCGGCACTTGGCCAGGAGCATGACACGATATAAACCTCCTGGGTCCTGGAAAACTCCACTTTGCAGTATGTGGACATACTGTTGACTTTGCAACCCATGCAACCAACTTGGTTATCTGATCTCCGTGTTTGACTGTTTTAAGAGGAATGAGAGAGACTCTCTTGTTCGGCATTAATGACTCATTGCAACCCTTCCTTCATTAGAAGCATCCAGAGATGAAACTCTATGGGAACAAATATAAATTCCCTGAGTTGTAGCTTGGTGAACATCTAACCATTCCGACCCATGCAACCTTCTTGCTTATTTGATTGGTTTAAAAGAAATGAGAGAGACCTTTTTGTTTGACATTAATGACTCATTTTAACCCTCATGACAAGCATTCATAGATGCAAATCCTGAGGGACAGGTATGAATTCCCTGAGGCGATTCTTCGGTGTATAACTTTAATCCCCTTCAGTCCCCCTGAAAATAAAAACAATATTCTTATAAACAATAATATAAGGACGCTCCCCTCTCGATGCAAAACTTCTTAATATTTGGAACCGATGCTCCCCTCAAAACGCCCTTTTCTGCTCTAAGACGTGAAGATACTTCTCTGTTATCCGATCTCCCTGTGATCTGCTTTTAAGAGACATGAGAGAGTCTCTCTTGTTTGGCATTAATGACTCATTTCAACCCTTCATGACAAGCATCCGGAGATGAAACTCCATGGGAACAGGTATAAATTCCCTGAGACGTTTTTTTGGAGTTGTAGCTTGTTGATCATCTAACCATTCCGACCCATGCAACCTTCTTGGTCATTTGATAACTAAAAAAAAAAAAGAGAGAGACCTTTTTATTTGGCACTAATGACTCATTCTAACCATTATGATAAGCATTCATAGATGCAAATCCTAAGGGAACAGGAATAAATTCCCTGAGGCGATTCTTTGGTGTATAACTGGAAGACCAAGCCACGTTGGCTGTCCAAGCAACCTCCTCAGATTGTTGATTCCTCTGTAGATTGAAGTCCTTAGGAAAGGGATAAATTCCCTGAGGCGATTCTATGGTGTATAACTGGAAGACCAAGCCACCTTGGCTGTCCAAGCAACCTCCTCTTTTGATTCCTCTGTAGATGGAAGTCCTTAGGAAAGGGATAAATTCCCCGAGGCGATTCTTCTGTGTATAACTGGAAGTCCAAGCAACCTTGGCTGTCCAGGCAACCTCCTCAGTTTGTTGATCCCTCTGTAGATGGAAGTCCTTTGGAAAGGGATAAATTCCCTGAGGCGATTCTTCGCTGTATAACTGGAAGACCAAGCCACCTTTGCTGTCCAGGCAACCTCCTCAGATTGTTGATCCCTCTGTAGATGGGAAGTCCTCAGGAAAGGGATAAATTCCCTGAGGCGATTTTTCAGTGTATAACTGGAAGACCAAGCCACCTTGGCTGTCCAGGCAACCTCCTCAGATTCTTGATCCCTATGTAGATGGAATTCCTTAGGGAAAGGGATAAATTCCCTGAGGCGATTCTTCGGTGTATAACTGGAAGACCAAGCCACCTTGGCTGTCCAGGCAACCTCCTCAGATTGTTGATCCCCCGTGTAGAGGTACATGTACGGTTAAATCCATCATCCGGCACAGCAATGTCTAGATCTTGAGGCTCCTTCAGCATCTTAGCGATATTGAAGAGGACCGTGCAGGCGATGATGACATCACATGCCCTTTCGGTCTCCATGGGCAGGCCTTGCCCAAGGAGGCACCGAAACTTGTGCTTGAGCTGCCCATTCAACATCTCAATCTTCACCCTGGTTTTCACAGGGGCGCTGCAGAAAATGATAACAACCAAAATGCTGAAAATAACATGATGGTTTGTATTGTAAAAATCAAATAATCATATTTGTGCTGTCGTTTCTGTTTCCATACTTTATGTTCCCTAATTCTGAAATTATGCAAATATTATGTTATGTGCCTGTTTCCCCAGGAGCTTCATCATCCCTCCGGTGGTAGATGGATCCGACATGATTATCCCAGTGTTGACCTATTGTGTAATATTAATTAAAATGTCAATATCAATATATAACTTAGAAAGCATTATAAGTACCCTAAAATCAATATTAACTAATTGGGTTTTGTGACCCCTGGACTTTGTAACATGGCGGCTGGGCGTTCAAAATGTCATGGGCACTTCCAGGTTGCATGCACTCTTTTATATCTAACACTCTACCCTCTTCCTTGAAGCGATTCAAGGAAGATAACTCTGCAGTCTTTAATCTTGTGTGGGGGAGGGTCCAGAGCCTCATACACCCTATCTGATATCAGTGTTACCTCCGCGGCGGTATCCATAATGGCCTTCATGGCCTTGTTACCTACCATCATCGGCACACTGAACTCAGACGGTAAATGGTTACCTCGTCCACCTCTGAATACTCGGATGCGCTTGGTTCGTTAATGCGGGTATCCCCGACTAGCGCATCCGGTACGGACGGGTCAGTCAACAAATCCATCTCCATCTGTTCCCCACTCGATTGTTAGTTACAATTAATTGTAAGTGAGATCATGTGTTCTAAATGCGCAAATCTGATTGGTTCATATAAGCACATTTTCTGCAACGGGCCATGATCGAACTTATAATTAATTGTAACTTACAACCAATTGTATCTCTGCAATGGGGCCGTTTAACATCATGGCCAGCCGCTATGTGTGCAGGATGCCTGTAACGTGATCATGGAGCCTAATGGGATTCCTTTAAATTTAAGTCACGACTTCATTGCACATAGGGCATGTCAACCTGTAAACTAATGACATTATTCTTGTCTTCCAATATAATGTACTTCTTTGAAGAGACATATTCCTCATATTCTTCTTCTTTTGACGCTAGTTGGTTTGTAGGATCACTGTCTCTCTTGGGATGAAAAGTAAAGTATGGCTCTCTGATAGTAAACTGTTGAATTAAAAATGAATAGAGAATGAATTGAGTACAGTAGTAAAATACTAAATTTTGAGTGGCCAAGAGGCTTCTGTTTGGGCTTCAACGACTTATATATGGCTCTCTGATAGTAAACTGTTGAATTAAAAATGAATAGAGAATGAATTGAGTACAGTAGTAAAATACTAAATTTTGAGTGGCCAAGAGGCTTCTGTTTGGGCTTCAACGACTTATTTTACCATCATGATGAGCATCCGGAGAAGGAACTCCAGGGGGAACAGGTATAAATTCCCTGAGGCGATTTTTGGAGTTGTAGCTTGTTGATCATCCGACCTTAGCGACCCATGCAACCTTCTTGGTTATTTGATCTTCCTGTTTGACTGTTTTAAAAGAAATGAGAGAGTCTCTCTTGTTTGGCACAAATTACTTATTTTTATTCTCATGTCAAGCATTCATAGATGGAAATCCTGAGGGACATGGATAAATTCCCTGAGGTGATTCTTTGGTGTATAACTGGAAGACCAAGCCACCTTGGCTGTCCAGGTAACCTCATCAGTTTTGTTGTCCTCCTGTAGGGGTACGGTTAAAGCCATCAGGGACGTTATGTGCTAGTTTCCCCAGGAACTTCATCATCCCTCCGGTGGTAGACTGATCCGACATGATTATCCCAGTGTTGACCTACATGTATTGTGTAATATCAATATAAAATGTCAATATCAATATATAACTTAGAAAGCATTTTACTTGTAAGTATCCCCTAAAACCAATATTAACTAATTCGATTTTGTGACCCCTGGACTTCTTTTGTAATGAAAAACACCCACAGATGCAACATGGATCGCTTTCCTCCTCATTTTTGCTGCTGGATGTGACTGGAGGGGGGAAAATGGCCCTTCTTGCGGCATGAGTCCTTGAAGGCCCAGGCTTTGAGGTTGATGGCTGCTGTTTCTTTCCTTGCGGCGTATCATCACGATCACCTTTCCTAGGTTGATTGGTCTTCTTTCCCTTTGTCTCATTCACGAGGAGGAGTTTCATGAAGACTCTATTTTCTGTGATATACACCCCAGAAGCACGATACTTTGGCGTGATCTTCCCTTGACGTCTGTTTTTTTGGGGGTGGTTTGCCGGAATCATTGATCGTAGGAATGACCTTGCTTCGTGGTCTGCGGGGGATGCTGGCCGTAGGTCACCCGTGTCGCCTTGTGTCACTGAGGATGTAGCTTGTGGAGATACAGTGACCTGCTGACTCTCCGGGATGCTCTGATCACCCTGACCACCCTGACCACAGACGTGTTCGCTAGGCTGGCAGTGCTGTCTCTATCTTGACAGCAGGACAGCAGATGGGTCAAACGGGCAGATCCCCGATTTCCTGAATGACACAGTCAGATTCTCTTTTGTTTTTGCCTGGAGGTATGCGCTGGACTGGTAGGCAATACTCCCTAAGGATCTGCAGACATCTGCTATGTACAGGGACGCTATGTGTCAATTTCCCCAGGAATTTCATCATCCCTCCGGTGGTAGTCGGATCTGACATTATTATGCCAGTGTTGACCTATGGTGTAACATCAATATAAAATGTCAATATCAATATATAACTTAGAAAGCATTATAAGTATCCCCTAAAACCAATATTAACTAATTCGATTTTGTGACCCCTGGACTTTGTAACATGGCGGCTGGGCATTCAAAATGTCCTGGGCATTTCCAGGTTGCATGCACTCTTTTATATCTAGCTCTGTACCCTCTTCCTTGAAGCGATTCGAGGAAGATCACTCTTGAATAGACGGGTCTAAGGAATTCCAGAGTACTGATCCATGATATCTAACAGAATTAGCCCGAGTTAAAAGTTTAACATGAAAGTTTAAAATGAAAAGGGCGTTAAGTACTCAAAATTGAGATATCCTGGAGTAGCTGCATCATTTTAATGATTTAAACATTGTAAAATATGTATTTTAGCATTGTCGACACAATCAAATAAAAATACGAAGAAATTATTATTTTCTTAAACGACTTTAGTGCAGTTTTATAACTTAACGCCCACAGTTCGTATCCTTTCAACGCAACTGTTTTAGGAATCACGCGCTTTTGATGATTTTTATAAAAGTGATAAGGGCGCTAAGTCTCCACGCGCACCGGACCGGTTCAGAGTTCCAGAGTACTGATCCATGATATCTAACAGAATTAGCTTGAGTTAAAAGTTTAATGGAGAGGCTGACAAAGACAGTTGCCTGTGAGAATGCCAGAGATGTTGATAATACTATATTAAAGAAGAATACATCTATAACAGCGAGTACATATTTGTACCTAGACCCAGGGCCTAGGTCAGATAGACTTCTCATATCTCCAAGATCAATTTGGTTTTGTTCCATCACTTCTTTGGCATGAACAGGAATGAGGGGTACTACATTGGTGAAGAGCGGTTTATTTTGTTGAACCGATTGTCTTCTGTTCAACCAATCCTGTATTTTATGTCTGTTTAGACCAATGAACATGCTCTCTATGCATGTGTTCAACCTCAAGGCATAGAAAAGAAAGTGATCAAAATATAAAACATATAGTTGGAAGCCGGCAACAACTTATGCACACATGTTTACGATTACATTAGTAATTTTTATACAGTCCATAATCAAATTTTACATCTTGGTCCCACTGTCGAGGAACAAGAGCGGGGTATGTCACTGTTGATTCAGTTTTCCGGATAGCGACACCATTCACGAACACCTTCGTCGTCCTGTGCTCTTCAACGGTGGCGAGTAATCGGGTTGTCATCAGGTTGCGGGACAGGGGCAGTGGAGGGTTGCAGCTGTGGCTGGCCTTTAGACTGGTACGTAGTTTCGCCGTCGTCGCTCTCGCTGCCAGGCCGTAAGTCCATCATCATCATAGCGAACGGTTTCCCGCTCGTACGGATGGGTGGGGGCCGCGACACAGATGGAGAGACCGATCCTGATGTGGAGGGTTCTTGAAGGGACGAAGGGGATGCTTTTATTGAGAGGGCATCAGTGGTGTCCATGGAAGGGCGGGGCAACTGCCGAGGCTCGCACCAACGACGGGGCTGGGGGCCTGCTTGTTTTGGCCCATGCATTTGCTTGTAGTGCCGATTTAAGTTTGATGCACGGTGTGAGGAGTAGGGGCATCTCCTGCAGGAGAACTTCCGTTGGTGCCTCTCCTGGATGTGGCGGCGCAGGTCCCCATTACCCATGCAGCTTCTCCCGCACTCCGTACAATAGAGAGGGGCCACTGGGTAAGGAATAAAATGGAGGGATTCTAAGTTTCATCGTACTGGTCCAGGTACAGGGGTTTTCTCCTCCTCCTCCCTGGGTATCTATGGTCTGGCTTCTCCGGTTCTGCTCCTACATGGAAAGGTAAGGTGGAAGGTTCAGTGTTAGGGTGCATGGGCGGTTCTGCTGCTGCGGTGTTACTGCTAGGATCTCCCTCCTGTTCATCTCCATCATTGTCGGTTGTCTGATTTGTTTGGCTTGGTTTCCTCCAAGTCCACTTGGGGAGGTAAGCCGTGCCAGCAGGATACAGAGCGCCTCCAGTCCATCTACCCTTGATGCATTACTGCATCGGATGCGAGCAGGAATCTGCAGGACCTCCTTCAAGCGATAGATTTCAGCCTTCTTGGCTCCCATTCGTCATGTGATTGACATTGTAGTCCGGTCCCCTGTCCACAATCATCACCAGAAATCCCTTTCCTGCTTTGATGAGGTTGGCAACTTTCAAGAAGCTCCGCATGTTGTCGAGATGGCTTGCAATGTTCATTGCAGAATGTGGCCCACGAAGGGCTACTATTGCCTGGCCCTTACTTGGTATCTAGTACCTCTCCTTTCCAAGTTCATTGGTGGTGGTTGTCACATGGAAGGACTCAATAATTACAGCAGACTCGTGCATGCCATTTACCAGTACCTTGAAGCTTTATTCCTTTACCAAATTCAACTGTGCCAACTGTGTTTACAACTTAGCAAACATCCGATCGCAGACAGCCATGTGTCTTCACAAAAAAAAATTTAAAGCAGGTCCTGAAATGACCTCTCTCTAGCCACTACACCATGTCCTGTATAAACCTCTTACCAACACTTCTAGAGTGGTCCTGTATCGACCTCTTATTCAAGTCACTTTCTATAAAGGTATTTTCACTCCGTTTAGAGTTCAAGCCACAAACGAACATAGTACAACGCGAGAGTCATACAACACATACTATTATCTCCCAACAATAAGTGCAGATAGCCTACAAGTATCACATTAAACTGTAAGCATACATCTCAATACACATCATATTCTTATTCCATATTTATCATATCAAAAGGTTTTCAATGGTTTCATCATCAGTCGTATTCCAAGTCCTTCTTAAGTACTTCACTTAAGCAAAGTTAACTACTCTGGTTATGAGTCCAACGTCTCATCATTATGAAGTCTCAAGTCAACATGTCAATCAGACATTGATTCATAGTTTTACATCACCGTGACCGCGATATCCACCGAAGCGGCGTTCGTCGTCCTGCGAATGTCCTTACGCGCTCGAAGTCATTGTCAAGCGGGTCTTCGACGTTTCGAGGAGCGAGGAAGTGCCTTCGTCGTCACCTGAAGAACATTCGTCTATTCAGGCTCTGGTGCGTCACCAACCGAAGTGCCATCTAAGTGAGCAAACAAAAGTCCAAAACACCCTACCATCTGTGGCTTTGTAGAAGACATCTGACATGGCACAAATATAATACATCTCTCAATACAAATGATTATACAAACGGAAATACAAGTATGATAATTTGCTTGGCTCATAACATAACTTTATATTTACAAAAATGAGCTCATAGTTTTATGTGGCTCCAAACTCGAACTCAAATTCATCTAAATCTGTATCCATTTCCAAACCAAATACAAGACATAGCATACAAAGTTTTATTAATCATTTTTCTTAAAGGGGGAGTACATTGTCACAGTGTGACTGTATTTAATTAGGTTTCGCCCTGGTTTATTCCAGCGTAGTGTGAACAGTGCCGTTTATGCTGTAAGATGTATAGGCAAACGCGGTGTATTGTGTGTAAAGGGTGATTAAATGGTTCTTTTGTGTAAGCTTGTGATACTATAAGCCAATTCGCAATCTTGGCGCGCATTGCATTGTGGGTCTGTGTCAAAGGTCATTGGAGATAAACAAACTCTGTATAGCCCGCGCGCGCGCCCATGACTAGTACTTGATGCGACGCAGTACTTGATGAGCTGGCGTTGTGCTGGGGTAGCCTGTGGGCGTTGGCGAACGTAATGGCGTTGGCATTTTGCTCACACACACCCAGGGATACGAAGGTTGATCTCAGCAATGTAAACACATTCTATCCTCTGGATTCCGGAATGCCGTAGAACAATAGATTTGGTTTTCGGTTATATATTTCCATCAAAATCATTTTCTCCTCCAGCTTGGATAGGCCCGCCTGTATGTTACTCCGTATTTCTGGTAGCTCATTCTTCTCGATTTCCATTATTTTGTCGGCGTTGAATTGAACGCTTCGTTCTACCTCGTTGACTTTGTTGCTCAGTTGACTCGCCTCTTCTGTCAAGATATCAATCTTCTTGCATATTTTATCAGAAAATTCAGACATGCATTTCCTCATGTCAGACAGTGTGAGACTGTGAGTTGGGGGGAATGGTCGTCTCCTTCGCTGTGCATCGCCTCTTTCACGGGGTCTTCAGTCCGTGGCTGTTTGTTTTTTGCCGCCTGTCGTGTCACGTGACCACTTGACATGTCGGGCGTTGTATGCGTGTACGTGTAGCGATGAAGAACGATTCCCCAAAACGTTATTTTGTACGTCGGTTAGAGTCTTAGATGACAAATTTCTTACCCAGTTCTTCGGTGTTTGTTGTGTTGGTTCTGCTGTCTGTCTGTTGTGCCAATTTAAATCCAAATCTGCACGTGATTTGCAAGTGTCGCGAAGTTTCGTGAACTTTTCAACATGGCGTCTCTTCGTGATTTCATGTTGTGATAACTGTGCATGCGTCGTGTGTTCGGTAATCTTCCGAGTTGTATCGGCGGGAAAACGCTCGTGGATTTGCGTTTCAAAGTCGCTAATTTTACGTTGAAGAATATCTAGTTTGTTATTGACTTGCCTTATCCTTTCGTTTACAAGTTTCTTCTCGGCGTTTTTCAAAATTGTGTCCGCTTTATGTCCTCTAACATTGCTTCTTAATTGAAAGCTCTTGGGTGTGATATCGTTGTGTAAACATCTCAAGTTGAAACGTAAATGATTCCGAAAATTAGCGATCTTCTTGGCCGTCTTTTCATGGTTCCTACACAGCTTTACATGTTCTTGACCGTATTTGTTGCGAATAAATTGATCATAACTTGTATACAAGTACTATTACACGCCGGTCACATGCAGTATCGCCGAGACCAACAGTACGCCACCTGCATTTGCTGCTGGGCCGGGGCAGACTCGGAGGTAGGCAGTGCAGCGCAGCAAAGCGGCTTCTTCAACTTCTTCAACCTGAAATATGCATTACACTCGTCGTCGTTGTACCTGGCAAGGTCAAACTCCTCATAAGAGGAGTATTTGAAATCTGGGTTAGATGGACGATTTGCTTCGTAGAGCACAACAAATTCCTCGTCATCCAGGACATCATATGCATATCCAAAGGGGATTGCTTCACGGACTCGATGTAGATTCGCCATGGCTGATGATCGATGATTAGCGCGCGAGCGGGAGAAGTTCGAAATATCTGTCATGTGATTTGTCATGTCCGCAATCATCACCAGAAGGCTCTTTCCCTCCGCAACAAGGTCAGAAAAATTCATGAAGCTCCGCATGTTGTGGAGATGGCTTGCAATGTTCATCGCAGATGTGGCCCATGAAGCACTACTGTTGCCTTGCCCTTACTTGGAATCCTGTACCTCTCCTTTCCAAGTGCTTCAATGGTGGTGAGGGTCGAAGGAAGGAACACACAGTTAAGCGTAATAAAGTTGCTGTAATACACGACTTCCTTTCAAGCTCCGTGATAAATAAGCTAGACTTAACGATACCAAATTCACAACAATTATTTCCACTCGTCAATAAGACACCCTCTCCTCGTCGTGATTAAATTGTATCTGCCCAGTATTACTCTCCCCAATCTTTCTCCTTCATTCTAAAACTGTGCCCCGGGTCACATGATTTTCCACCCGCCAACATTTGTTTGATTAATGGCGGCATCTATCGATTGTGGCGCAAATTAACTCAATTAAATCATTCTTTGTTCAATCGCCCAATTCACTTGTGACAGTGCCCATACTTGCTCGATCGGATTGAGCGTCCCACATTCTGTCCACTGTCCACATTGAGTCATAAAACAAGCCAAGTTGACAAATAAATTCTACACATTTCAAAGGCCATTGAAAAGACTGTTTGAGGGATGAAGGGTCCGGTCCAAAGAACGTGGAGGTAGAGTTGCCACACAGGCACGTGTGGGCATTGATTAATATTCCACAAGTGAGGTACATTTTCCCTATGGCTGAAAGTCCAAGTTTTTGATTTTTCGTAAAGTCAACAAATTTTAAATTGTTGACTATGTCGCCAAATAACCATTCCACTCTGACGCGCACACCGCTCATGGAACGGTTGTAGGCCAACTGATCAGCTGTGAGGTTATTGCCCTTGAATGGGCACTGTAGATGGGCACGGATGGGGTACGCTTGGTCGCCAGCTGTTTTTGTTGAATTGCACTTAGTCACCTGTTTAATTTCAAGTTGGATACTTTTTACCTATATTATTAACAGTTTTTAAGTTCTTTGGCTTTACACTATACTTGTTTTCCGAGTATCATGCTTCATTGGTGTCCTTTTCTTCTGCAGGCTGGTTGTCTGCCTGGTTGGTGTTGGTTTCATCTTCTGTGAGGTCCATATCGTCGGTGTTGATCCCCTCACACAGAAGTTCCGTGTAGCTGCGTTGAGTGCTTGATAGGGTGATGTTGGCTGCGAATAGTTCTTCTTCCTTTTCTTCTAGCTCCTTGGTGATGCGCTTGATGGTTTGTCCTTTTTTATTGTTTAGTTTGGCAATTTCGCGGTTTGTGTTTTTTACCTTTCTCATTTCAGCATTGTGGTTTTCAGTGACCTGTTTGAGATGATCTCTCATTTGGAATGCACAGAGGGTTGCCATCTGCATCATGCGCATGATGTTCCAGTTGGTCAAGGAGGCCGGATTCCCGGAGCATGTACATTGTACATGTAGCTGTTGTGCCGCCGTCCCTCTATGGGCCCTAATAAGTGGGCGATCAGCCCATTCGCTGCCCTGACACTTTGGTACTTCAGGGCGTGCGCGCGTTTGTGGCCGTTATAAACGACACGTTGGTGTTCACTTGGGCGACATATCGGTCTGACAGTCCCGTCAACGAAACCAAAGCAGTTCTCCAGAGCCGCCCCTTTCTCCTGGACTGCTGCAGCAAATCAAGTCGGGTTCTCTGGGGACAACCACGGTTGGTTCAATGTGCCCAACAAGTGGCCAAAGTTGTCATGCACGAAATCGATCATGTGTGTTGTGATTAGACACAACTGTGGCACACTGCGGCCAAACATCTTGATTGGTCTCCATACCTGCACGGATAGGCAAACTGTGCCAGCAGGATACAGAGCGCCTCCAGTCCATCTACCCTTGATGCATTACTGCATCGGATGCGAGCAGGAATCTGCAGGACCTCCTTCAAGTGATAGATTTCAGTCTTCTTGGAATCTGGAAAAAAAAGTAAGAAAATTAAGTAAATATGTACATTTACATTTCAAAAATTACAAAAAAAAACAGATTCTGAGAAATAACTAAACATTGACACATTTGTCACAGGTCAGAAGAATGTTTGTAGAGACATTTAGCATTTATCATTCAGACAGTTTTGTTTACAAGTTAAAAAAACTTGCTGACGCAAAGCTATGCATTTTCATGAGACAGAAAACATGCAATAAATTGTACCAGAATTTCTTTTTTATCTGAATTTTTACACGACTCAGAATATGAGATCATTATATTTATAATCCAGAGTCGATTCGGAAAATGGAAAGTGCGAGTGTGCAGTAGCACACTCGCACCGTTAGTACAGTGTATATTGGCCATTTCAGGCTCTGGACTATCACACAGCTGTTGCTAGTAAGTGCCGATATTTCTGAAACTTTTGCAGATCCTAATTAAAATGACTCTGGATTCTAACGATAATGATCCCATGTTCTGAATCGTATAATAATTCAGTTAAGAATACATTCTGGTACATTTTATTTCAAGTTTTCTGTCTGCTAAAAACTGTCTTATGAAAATGCTTGGCTTGGGCCATTGTCTTATTCATTATTGGCTTGGGCTTGGCATATTAATCTACTAATTTTAAAATTATTAATTGAATTATTATTTTTGGTTTTATGATCAATCGTTTTAATGAAGTTCCGAATATAGAGGACGCCATCTAAAGTTTATAAACTGATTTGTCCTTATCGACTTTATAATATATGATTATCATAACTTGTATACAAGTACTACTACACGTCGGTCACATGCAGCATCACCGAGACCAACGGTACGCCACCTGCATTTGCTGCTGGGCCGGGGTAGGCAGTGCAGGGCAGCAAAGCGGGTTCTTCAACTTACCTGAAATATGCATTACACTCGTCGTAGTGGTACCTGGCAAGGTCAAACTCCTCATAAGAGGAGTATTTGAAATCTGGGTTAGATGGACGATTTGCTTCATAGAGCACAACAAATTCCTCGTCATCCAGGACATCGTATGCATATCCAAAGAGGATTGCTTCACGGACTCGATGTAGATTCGCCATGGCTGTAATCGATGATTAGCGCGCGAGCGGGAGAAGTTCAAATATCTGTCATGTGATTTGTCATGTGATCTGTCACATGATGTGGTGACGTCATCATGTTGACGTGTGTTCGTTCACCAGAATCGAAACAGATTTCAACAGTGGGTGAACTAAACTTAGTCAACGTGATGACGTACGCCCCCCGGTCAACGTGAACGAGGGCATGTTAACCCAAAACGAAAGCAGCCTATTGTAGTCCGGTCACCTGTCCGCAATCATCACCAGAAGGCTCTTTCCCTCCGCAACAAGGTCAGAAAAATTCATGAAGCTCCGCATGTTGTGGAGATGGCTTGCAATGTTTATCGCAGATGTGGCCCATGAAGCACTACTGTTCCCTGGCCCTTACTTGGAATCCTGTACCTCTCCTTTCCAAGTGCTTCAGTGGTGGTGAGGGTCAAAGGAAGGAACACACAGTTAAGCGTAATAAAGTTGCTGTAATACACGACTTTCTTTCAAGCTCTGTGATAAATAAGCTAGACTTAACGATACCAAATTCACTCGTCTATAAGACACCCTCTCCTCGTTTTGATTAAATTGAATCTGCCCAATATTTCTCTCCCCAACCTTTTAACCTTCCTTCTAAAACCGTGCCTCGGGTCACATGATTTTCCAACCGCTAAATATTTGTATTAACGGCGCCATCTATCGATGGTGGCCCAAATTAACTAAATTAAATCATTCTTTATTCAACCGCCCAATTCACTTGTGTTAGTGCCCATACTTGCTCGATCGGATCGAGTGTGGAGTCACCGGGACAGTAGCTTGTGACAATCAGATCTGTCCAGATTGACAGGAGTACTAACTACCTGCGGTATATTTTGGTCATTGGAACATGCCTGATGGGATGTCTGCGAACAGGGTGCGTCGTGCTTGCGGTGTATTGTCGGTCTTGGTCAAAGATTCAAGGTCTCCTTTCTTATCTAGTATGGCTTTTTCGAAATGCTTGATCATTACATTGATGGGGAAAATTGATTCAGCAAAAAGCATTAATTCTGATCTATTAGTTACCTTTGTGAGTAGAAGCAAACTGTTTCATCTTGAATACGTCCATGCCTTCGATCAAAGCTTAAAGTTCTCCGAACTGTACATTCACGATGTAGTGGTAGCAAGCTGCATTCACCAGCTGAAGGTGATGTGGTTGGGGCGAGGGAAATGCTCGAAGAATATCCATGTCAGCTGCCGTTTAGCTCAGGGGGGTTGCTGATGCAGTGATCACACTCACTGTCGGTATATTTGGTGAAGTTCCTATCCGCTTATCCATGTGCCGAGAAACAAACATGAAGTCATCCTTGATGTCGCTGCTGTTCAAGGTGCGTGCAGATCCCCCTACAATGTCCTTCACATGTTCAAAGTCCATTCCATATGGCCATTATAGCAAACTGTTTCATCTCGAATACGTCCATGCCGTCCGCTAACGCTTGTAGTTCCCCTAGTTGACCATTGACGGTGAAATGATAGGCAACGGCATTCACCAACTGAAGGATATGAACAATGAAATGTGATGATCCGTGTCCTGTGTGCTTGTCCTTGTACTTCAAGATATACCCGAGTACATTCATTCTGATCTATTAGTTACCTTTGTGGGTGGAAGCAAACTGCTTCGTACCATAAATGGCCATTCCCTCCACCAGGGCATTGAGCTCCCCCAGCTGGGCATTCAGCACATAATGGAACGTCATTGCATTCACCAACTGAAGGATATGAACAATGAAATGTGATGATCCGTGTCCTGTGTGCTTGTCCTTGTACTTCAAGATATACGCGAGTACGTTAATTCTGATCTATTAGTTACCTTTGTGGGTGGAAGCAAACTGCTTCATCTGGAAAACATCCATGCCGTCCACTAATGCTTGCAGTTCCCCTATTTGTGCGTTCACAGTGAAATGGTAGGCAACTGCATTCACCAACTGAAGGATATGAACAATGAAATGTGATGATCCGTGTCCTGTGTGCTTGTCCTTGTACTTCAAGATATACCCGAGTACATTAATTCTGATCTATTAGTTACCTTTGTGGGTGGAAGCAAACTGTTTTATCTTGAATACATGTACGTCCATGCCTTCGATCAAAGCTTGAAATTCTCCGAACTGCATTCACGATGTAGTGATAGCAAGCTGCATTCACCAACTGAAGGTGATGGTTGGGGCGAGGGAAATGCTCAAAGAATGTCCATGTTAGCTGCCGTTAGCTCAGGGAGGTTGCTGATTCAGTGATCACACTCAGTGTCGGTGCATTTGGTGAAGATCACAGTTCCTATCCGCCTATCCATGTGCCGAGAAACAAACATCAAGTCATCCTTGATGTCGCTGCTGTTCAAGGTGCGTGCAGATCCCCCTACAATGTCCTTCACATGTTCAAAGTCCATTCCATATGGCCATATAGCAAACTGTTTCATCTTGAATACGTCCATGTCGTCCGCTATTCGCTTGCAGTTCTCCTATTTGAGCATTCACGGTGTAATGGAACGACACTGCATTCACCAACTGAAGGATATGAACAATGAAATGTGATTATCCGTGTCCTGAGTGCTTGTACTTCAAGATATACCAGAGTACATTCATTCTGATCTATTAGTTACCTTTGTGGGTGGAAGCAAACTGCTTCGTACCATAAATGGCCATTCCCTCCACCAGGGCATTGAGCTCCCCCAGCTGGGCATTCAGCACATAATGGAACGTCACTGCATTCACCAACTGAAGGATATGAACAATGAAATGTGATGATCCGTGTCCTGTGTGCTTGTCCTTGTACTTCAAGATATACCCGAGTACATTCATTCTGATCTATTAGTTACCTTTGTGGGTGGAAGCAAACTGCTTCGTACCATAAATGGCCATTCCCTCCACCAGGGCATTGAGCTCCCCCAGCTGGGCATTCAGCACATAATGGAACGTCACTGCATTCACCAACTGAAGGATATGAACAATGAAATGTGATGATCCGTGTCCTGTGTGCTTGTCCTTGTACTTCAAGATATACGCGAGTACATTAATTCTGATCTATTAGTTACCTTTGTGGGTGGAAGCAAACTGCTACATCTGGAAAACATCCATTCCGTCCACTAATGCTTGGAGTTCCCCTATTTGTGCGTTCACAGTGAAATGGTAGGCAACTGCATTCACCAACTCAACTGAAGGATATGAACAATGAAATGTGATAATCAGGGTCCTGTCCTTCAAGATATGCCCGAATACTTGGCGTCTAAAAGGGTAACTACTAGCCTTGAAGAAAAGAATAGTTCATATCATTGAATCCAGCAAGTAGGAAAATCACAGGAATAGGAATACATTCTAACAAATGTTGTTTCATTTTATTTTTTTGAAAAAAATGTGAATATTGATGGGGAAAGGGGCACTTTTACCAACTCCAGGGTTAAAAAGAAAGTCATATTTGTTACAACCTGGTATATAAATGAATTGACTTAATTGATGAACTAATGTGATTGGCATGTAGACTGGCAAGAGCTTTAATTAGCACTACAACCTGTGAAACTGGCAGATGTATGTTTCTCTCCGCGGCCTTATTTGTTCCTCTGCGTAACACAAATAATACTCTGGTAAATTGGCAACAAAATATGAAAATCTTTTTTGCTACCACCCATACTTGGAGAGCTCGCAAATCCAACCTGGTGGTTAATAGATTTTTTGCAAATGTAGGAAATTAATGACGACGTCTTGGTATCTCCTCTGTGAAAATGTGCTCATTTTGCAAATGATGACAGGTTACTGCACATCTATACTAGTGTCTTTGTCCTTGTGTGCACCAATATGCCCTCTTATATGAGCAGACTTGTCAACATGTTGAAGGATTCTGTCACAGGTTTGAGCAGAATGGCTGATTCTGCTCACTGAGGCATGATTCGCTTTGCCTCTGAAGTGGTGGCACTCTTCCTTAAAGACCCTGTTGTGATGTTCTATTTCTCGGTGTACTTCAACATTGGTGTCTTCATAGGTAGCATTGTTGACGCACCTGTTCCAGATCAACTGGTGGGCAAGCCTTGGGGAGAGCAGGCACTTGACCTGAGCAAGCAGGCGCAGGGAATGGAAACTGTACTTGGACTTGCCCACCAGTTTAAAGTACAGCATCGGGTACTCGTACAGTCCAATGGTCCGCTCGCCATCCCCCAATTTTGGCACTCTGACCTACAGACTGGCATTTTACTAACCCACGCTCCCTTCGTATGTATATTACAAGGTCCAAATTGGTCTCACGCCATGGTGTTTTTACTGGTTTAGATTTGTGTGGAGTATGGAGCTTAAGGAGTTCTTGTGGAATTTACTTGGTTTGTAGAGTAGTCTGTAGAGTCTCTGTCTGACGTGTGAAACCGTTCACAACATGGCCATCAAATAAATAAGCTAGACTCGTCTTCCCACAAGCATTCAAATGAAGGCCGTCATTAGAAAATAACTCTGGAACTATAAACAAGGTCTTCTGTACAGTCAAGATACAAACAATCAGGTAAACTTTCAGAGTTCCTTTAGTCCATTATTGAAAAAAAGAGAAGTCTGATACAATTCTTCAGAGTCCCAACGTGGCAAAATTAATGAAAAAGTCACAGTTGCAGCTCGAAATATTTCCTTAATGGTACATTAGAAGTGGCGGCACTCTTCCTTGAAGAGCCTGTTGTGATGTTCTATCTCCCGGTCTACTTCAACATTGGTGTCGTCATGGCCAACATTGTTCACGCACCTGTTCCAGATCAACTGGTGGGCAAGCCTTGGTGAGAGCAGGCACTTGACCTGAGCAAGCAGGCGCAGGGAATGTTAGCTGTACTTGGACTTGCCCACCAGTCTGAAGTACAGCATCAGGTACTCGTACAGCCTGATGGTCCGCTCGCCGTCCCCCAATCTTCTTGCGTTTTCAAAGTCTCTCCACAGGAGGCAGAGGCTCAGTGCTGCACAACTATAGTTGAACACGCCATCCTCACCACTGTTGCGGGAGTCGCTCGACACTGATGGCTCTGTATGGTCATGGTGTTTGCCCATATGCTTTCTCAGCCCCTGTGGTGTAGAGTATTCTTTATGGCACTCTGGGCAGGGAATGGTAGCTGTACTTGGACTTACCACCAGCCTGAAGTACAGCATCAGGTACATTACGGGCTGATGTTCCGCTCGCCGTCCCACAATTTTCTTGCATCTTCAACGTCTCTCCACAGCAGGCAGAGGCTCAGTGCTTCGCAACTGTAGTTGAACACGGCATCCTCGCCACTGTTCTGGAGTTGCTCGACACTGATGGCTCTGTATGTTTAAGGTGTTTGGCCATGTGCTTTCTCAGCCCCTGTGGTGTAGAATATTCTTTACGGCACTCTGGGCAGGATAGCTTGGATGGATGTGCATACTCTGGCCCATCATGCATGGCAAAATTGATTATGTGTTGGAAATGAAAAAAATAAATACATGAAATAAAAATGAAATAAATTGAAAATGAAAATGAAATGACCTTAATGGAGATACTTAGTTTCTCGCCCCCAGAGGAGTTTATGTTCTCCAACAATTCCATTCTTAACCCAAACCTGCACCAAGATGCTGGTAAAATCCCTCTCCTCGGAGGATCTCAGTTCTAAATATCCTGGCAACAAAGAGTCAAATAGTTTGATAGGCAATGACAAGATACTGTACCCCAGTCTGAAGGTGGAAGTCATGCAGTTGCCAGCATCAGGGAACCTTGGGAGAAATGTGGCCAACCAATCAGCATGCAGCTGTCGTGCCACCTTCCCTCTATGGGCCAGAATAAGTATACGATCAGCCCATTTGCTGCTGTGACACTCTGGTACTTCAAGGCGTGTACGCGTTTGTGGCCATTGTAAACCACACATTGGGTTTTCATTGGGATGGCATATGGGTTTGACTGTCCTGTCCTTTAAACCCTAGGTACTCCTTTCTCATGGACTGCAGCAGTAAAGCAGCGCACACAGGGCCGATAAGGGCCCGATCTCTCGGCCAGACTGGTGACCGAAAGGGGGTTGACCTATATATTATTGCATGAAAGCTGTGACCTGCAGGTCCTTTTTGCACGATTTAGGTAGTTGTGTGATGCTACGTTGAAAAGGCCTTCACATCCAGACCACATGCTAATCAGAATTCCCTCTTTGTCCTTGGTCCAAGCCATGATTCATGAACTTGGTTAGCTAAAGTAAAAACCGGTCTTAGCTGCATCCTTGGCTGCTGAATCTCGCAGCGCGGCCGACTTTCCGGCCTAGCCTCGCATCTCGCAGTAGCCTGGCAGCTGCCCTATCAATCGCGCGAAACAACTATGTACAAAACCAATGCAAAAATTTGGACTTTCGTTATAAAGAATACTGATATAACAAAATGTCGATATAAAGAAGTAATTTCTCTGGTCCCAAATATCAGATTTTCTTTATATTTTATTGTTGTTGCAACCCTGATATAAAGATTTTTATAACAAAGAAATTTCACTGGTCCCAGGGACTTTGTTATTACTAGAGTCAGCTGTACTAGTAATAATATTTGCCTGTTCAAAGGCATCGGCAGCCCTTCCAGCTGTGTTATGTACAATGTGACACCCACAGCACATGATGTATGTAGCTGGGTTCTTCTGGAGAACGCAGGTCTTTATGGAGTTCCTACACCCCATGTTCACCGACGTGTTATCAACACCTAGGCCAACACAGTTCTCCCACTGAATGTGATGTGTTCTCCCACCCCATGTTCACCGACGTGTTCACCGACGTGTTCATCAACACCAAGGCCAACACAGTTCTCCCACTGAATGTGATGACGGGTCATTACATCATCCCATTTTGTTGAACAGTGCCTCTGCTGTGGACTGAGAGGACATACACATGTCTAGAAATTGTGTGCTGACTTTACCCATGTCAAAGATGCGGACTGTCCTTGGGTTCATCTTTTCAATGCCATTGTCTGATGATCCATCAATAGCAAGTGAAAACGGATGATCGAGCATGTGTTCAATAAGCTGACGCTGGAAGAAAAGAGCAACAGTTCCATTAATGATGCATGCTGTCTTGGTTCGCCTGGATGTGAATTTCTGTGCTATCTTGCTGTCAGGAAATTTGTCTGGAAACGGTGGTGTTAGTTCATCTGCCAAAGCAGTCCTGGTGGCTTCAGCAATGGACATTCTCCCTTTGACTACCTTATTATAAAGCATACAGGTGCTAATATTTGCCTGTTCTTGACCAGTCGGACCTGGGTTTGACTGGCAGTCTCCTGCGTGTAGCTTTACCAGCAGGCGTAAGTACAAGCCGACCATTTTGTTTGGTTTTCTTTTTATGAGTTTTTTCTAGTTCATATTCTGCAGACATCTTTAATTTGCCATTTAACCCTGTTACCAAGAGTTTGTTGTAGCACACTGTGTGTCCTGGTAGCTTCAGCAATAGACAATCGTCCTTTGACTGCCTTTGACCCCATAAGCATACCACCTAGTGTATATTCCAAGGGAATTTAGGTTCCGAAATATTTGCCAGTTTTTTACCGATCAGACCTTTGGTTTGACTGGTAGTCTCCTGTGTGTAGCTTTACCAGCAGGCGTAAGTACAAGCCGACCATTTTGTTTTGTTTTCTTCTTATGGGTTTTGTTATGTTCATATTCTGCGAACATCTTTAGCAAGCCATTGACCCTGTTACCAAGACAGAACCATGTAGCAACTTGGCAAGCAACAGGTAACTTGTATGACTAGGGCCCATTTCAGAAAGAGATACAATCGATTGTAAGTTACGATTGATTGTAAGTCACAAAATTTGCACGTTTCAAAACAATCAGATTTGCGCATCTAGAACACATGATCTGACTTACAATTGTAACTTACAATTGATTGTAATTGTAAATTATAATTGATTGTATTTCTTTCTCCAACGGGGCCTAGGTATGATTACAAGTTTGAATAAAGACATTTTTGGATACGCATATTTCTAATCTATAGTCGCGGGTGGAATAGATTACTAAAAGTCATCAAAGGATTACTCTTGGTCATGATTCCCTTTATGTCAGAGAGGATGGCTTTTGTGATGGGCTGCCCTGATGATTTACACCATAATAATAATACCGTAAATACCGGCGTAATCGCCGCACCCGCGTAAACACCGCACCCCGACTTCGGGCATTGAAATTGAAGAAAAAAAAATGTGGTAGAAAAGTGCGCTAGGAAAACTGGCGACAAAAAAAGCGGGAATAACGGCGGGAAACAAGAAAATCGGCTGGGAAAATGTGCCAAATTTTAGCATGAAATCGGTACTACAGAGAACCAGGTACTGTGATGTACGTACGTGCAAATGCAATGCATTCATAACGCACGTAGCTAGATCGATGACAGCTAGGCGAGCGCGGCGCTGGCAGTGTGCATTTGTTTCGTAACTTTGAAGTTAAAAACGTATCAGATTTCGCAAATATCAGCAAAAAAAAGTGAGAAACCATTCTAGGCCAGGGTAAACGTAGACAATTTGGCTATATAATGTGTTATCACGCAATACAATACAGTGCAATACAACCAATAGTCCCACACCTGCTGAAATGTGTTGTTTTGAGGCCGGTCAAGAGTGACATTTTGACTGTCTCCGCGTACACGCCGCACCCCGACTTTGCAGGTTTTTTTCGAGGAAAAAGTATGCGGCGATTACGCCGGTATTTACGGTAATAATAAGGTATTTATAACGCGCATATCACATAATTGTCTCTATGCGCTGTAAGAAATTGAAATAGAAGAAAGAAAGGTTCAGCATACTATACTGCGTATTAATTACTATATCAAGTACAACTGAAAGGTGCTATCCCAGAAGAGTGAACATGTACATAAAACAGAATAAAAGGAAATCAAATACAGCATGTTCTGTGACTAATCTAGCCCTACCGGGGACAGGTGCCTGATCTTATTGCCCTGTTTATCCGGCAGAAGTTACCCAAAGGCAAGTCTAACCAAGCATATCATTCACAAGGGCTCTAATAAGACATAGACAGGAACTTTTCGATTGAAGAAATCTACATACATATTCCTTTTTTCAGATGTCACCTTCCATTCCATGTTATGTCGTCCTTAGATTTTAGAGAGAAGATAAACATGTCTTATTCTAAAATATAATTATCATCATCATCAGTATCCAGAACTTTTCCTGAAAAAAATTTGGCTGTGTGGTCTATGGAAAGTGTATGTTACACCAAAATCAAATTGCCTTCACGGTCTTAACCCTTTCATTACTGGTCTTAGAATTACTTGAGCTGTGGTCTATGGAGAATATGTGTTATCCCAAATTAAAATGAGTCTGAAGCATATAACTTGTCGGGGAATGACTATTTGGTTTGAGTCTATGGATGATTTGTGTTAAAATTGTATAACATGTGTACACTAATCACCAGGGCTGGTATTCAATTCAATACTTTGATTAAGTAAGAAATTTACTTTGCCTTTTCTAGGCTTAAAATTGTTTTGTAGATTTTTACTTCAGCAAAACAAAATGTAAACATTGCAGACATGACATCAACATTTGTGTAAGATTTTTAGTGGATGAATAAATCAAATCTCAATTTTGGCTAAGTAGCTTACGTATGATAAATTTTGACTTAATTATGGAATTGAATACCGGCCCTGGTTGGTATAATATTTATTCAACTTCCCCCACTCCTTTGGAAGGAATTCATGTTTCATTCCTGTCAATTTCTATGTGCATTTATTTATTTATTTTGTTTTTGTTTGTCAGAGATCACATGAAATAATTGTGCACAATATCATCTTGTGTCAGGGAATAAATATTGCACATTGTATGCCTTACTCATGTTATAAATTCTATGAAATGTAGACAAATTTGTTGTGATCTAAGGTTACCAAATAGTTGAATCCCTGCCTTTTTAATTATCGTTCAAGATAAACAAGTAAACTGATCAGGTTTTAATGAGTTATTTTCAAATGCACTCTAGTACATGTATTGAAATGTCTTCTGTATGTTATGAATTACTGATATGATAAACAAGTGTGTGTTAAATAGTATGATATTTGTAGAGTGGAACCTGTTTAATGCAACGTTCTTGGTACGCTGATAATTACCTTGTTATACTAGGTTAAACAGGCAAAAGAATATAATAAAGAGCTGGGACTAGCACAATTACCTTGTCAAAAGAATCTTGTTATATCAGAGCTCTTTATAAGGAGGTTTATTGAAATTACCTGTTTATTAATTGTGTGTCTACGAAGGCCAGTAGAATGTAAATGTGTGTGTGCGTGTATTGGCAATAACTTGGTCCGACTTAGTTGTAGACCTTGGCCCCGTTGCAGAAAGAGATACAAGCGACTGTAAGTAACATTATTAAATTTATTAAATTAATTGTAAGTCAGACAATTTGCGAGTTCAACCAATCAGATTTGCGCATTTTGAACACATGATCTGACTTACAATCGATTGTATCTCTTTCTGTAATGGGGCCCTTGTGGGACAAATTTTGTTATAATCTTATTTTGAGACAACATAAGAGAGACAAACTAAGTAAAATATTTTGTATAGATTTTGTTCACATTTAATGACATGACAGAAGAATAAAGATGTTTGACAATGTAATTTTGACGATATAATATCATACAATTTATCAACATGTAACATTATGTTTACATTTGTTATAGAGATTTGTTGTAAATATTTACATTTTTTTTAATGGAAAATAAATTATACAACCATGCAAGACACTTGAGTTCATTGATTCATTGGTTGACTGTTTTTAATAATTTACACCCACTGATCTCGATAAACAGTGTGGATTGATTATTGCCCTGTGTAAGTGACGCTGCCGATCTGCCATGATTCTACTCCCAGAGCCCTGTTTCATAAAACTTGTCCAATTGTTGTAAATACAGCCAATCAGCATTTAGCAATATAGCTGTTGCCATAGTAGTTACTGTAATTGTACAAGTTTTATGCATAGGCCATACAAATTGCTAATATTATTGTCATATGCACAAAAAAAAACCAAAAAAAAACAAACAGAAGGATGAACAGTAATAGCCATTAATTATCTATTAATTCAGAATAGTCCTGAAAAATTTGATTGCAAACAAATCTAATGCATGTCTCCTGAAATAAGCCATGACGGGCTCTTGGTTTTAAAAAAATGCATCAAACAACAGTAGAGTAGTAAGATGGCCGCCATGCAGCGTCAACTATTCACATGAATTAGAATAGGTATAATCCATCCAGATGTGTTTATATAGATCATTTTTTACACCACTTTTGAAATTCACTGACATCAACATTGACACACATTCATGATTATTTATAATTCTAATAAAGCATTCACTGAATACACTTTGATGATAAACCAAGAACTTGAAATTTCTTTGGATCGGCATAATTACAACTAAACCAAACACAAAAAGTAACTACCCCACTAAACAACTGCTCTTAATTTCATAACCGATATCATCTTACCACAATATTTCTACAGTGGTTATGTACATGTGTTGTGTGAAAATCAGATATATTCGTCACTTCATTGCTGAATGAGCACAGATTGAAGACAAAATGACCCAATTCAAAAGTCACAAGACCTTGCGCATGCCTGTACATTGTTGTGATACAGCACATGTGACTATTACTTTTGCGAATTTTAAAATGATAATTTTGTCTTTAATGTGTGCTTACTCAACCATGGATCAATGGTTACCTCTTATTTCCACACATTGTTTTTTCTAACTAACATATCAATATTTTGGCAAGATGAAATCTTGAAACGATTCTTGGTTATGAAGTTATGAGCAGTGATTTAAGGGGGGGGGGGGGGGGGGGGGGTAGTTAGTTTTTGAGTTTGGTTTATACGAGAACAAGTCACAAATAGGTAACCATGAGATAAGTCTTGAAAGTTGAGAAGTGCTCATCAGAGAATTTACAAATTAAGTTTCCTTATGACATTGAATAACAATACATTTTTTATAATAAAGAATACAATCTTCATGATTCCTCGGGAATCAATGTACAATATCTGAATTTGTTCACAGAAGCAAAAATCGTTGGATAAACGACAAAATAAAAAAATCCTGACAAATGCTTCAGAAAATTACACAAAATGGAATAACAATATAATGTAAAGAGCACCTCTTGAATAAAACAATAAATAAAACAAAAATTAGGAAAAGGGTGAGAGAAATAGAGAGAAAAAGAGAAACGACTTATCAAAAATGATACTGACTTCTGTTAAGCCCTCCGTACACCAAGCCGAATCGACCCGATCCGACTGGTTTTCAGTCGGTTCAGCTCAGTATACGTTGCCTCAGGACTCCCGTTTTGCCGGTCAAGAGCCAGTCGGAGATCATTCGAGGCCGATTCAACATGTTGAATCTTCTCCGACTGAGCGAAACCTACTCTATCCTGACTAAAAACCAGTCGGATCGGGACGAGTCGACTCTGTGTGCGGAGGGCTTTAGATCCCTTCAAATAAAAGTTGGGAAATTCCAAGAAAATTGGGAGGATACAGACTCAGAATTAACTTACTGAGGCCGGTATTCTGAAGTCCTGCCGTGACTAAATTTAAACAACTGTTTAGTTAGACAGGACTTAATCACGACTTCAGTTTACCGGCCTGAATGTTTGATAAAGCTCTATAATTTCTGCATAATGACCCTTATATTTAAGCAAACATGAATTCACAGACTCTTAAATAATCCGTCATATTGAAAATTTATGTTTGCAAGTGCTAGACAACGTTTTATAGTAACCATGGTAACTTGTTTCGAATTTATATGCACCAATGAAAATAATAAATAGACATAGACCCGGTTGCAGAAAGAGATACGATCGATTGTAAGTCAGATCATGTGTTGTAAATGCGCAAATCTGACTTACAATTGATTGTAACTTACAATCGATTGAATCTCTATTTCTGCAACGGTGCCATGGAGTGTTTCACAAAGGCTTAAAATTGAACTTAGACCCCGTTTACAGTGCAGGGCCGGGCCGAGCCGCGGCTCGGCCCGGCCTAAATTGCGGTACTCGGCCTCCCCCAATTTTGTGCGTTTACAGTGGCGGGCTCGGCCCGGCCGCCCTTTCAATATCTTGTCGTAGTGGCGCTCTGCATGTAAACAAAACATTATTTTGGGGGCACGCCAGGGTCATGATCGTCATGAACGTAACATAGAAGTCTATGGAACGTAATGATCCTTTCACTTCCGGGGTCACATTTGGTACCGCATTTGGCCCTTCGTGCGTTTACAGTGAGAAAAGGCTGGGCCGAGCCGCGGGAGCCGCGGCCGAGCCGCGGCCGAGACCACCTCAAGAGCGGGGCCAAATGCGCGGCCACTTTTGGTACCGCATTTGGCCTTTTGAGCGTTTACAGTGAAAAAAAGGCCGGGCCGAGCCGCGGCTCGGCCCGGCCTTTTTTTTCACTGTAAACGGGGTCAAAGATTCCACGTTGTACTTCAAATTATTGTAGGCCAAATGTAGCCTCGGAATAAAACATATTTAAAATAAATGAATGTAAATATTTGGGACTTTCATGAAAGTACATCAAAGTCATGACATCTTGTTAATTGAAAATATCAATGATTTTGATGCTAAATTGTAAGTTGGGTTTTTAAAATATAAAAAAAAAATGTATATGGCAAACGGCTTTCCATAAGTATAAGTCAAACTTAAGTTTACGTTCAACTTGAAATCTTTGTGAAACATATCCCAGTTCAATTAATTGTGATGTTATGTTTGCAAAGGTTGTTCCTGGCAACCTCGAAGCTTGCCCGAGGTTTATAGCAACAACTAATACATGGAAGATGTATTTCAAGATTGTAATTGTATTTATTAGGACTAGGCGCTGATACGTAGGCCTACAACTTTTTGTTTCCAGTTGTAAATGTCCAATTACTGCAACTACACTGCTGGCAGCCAATCAGCATTGATTATTTGCAACGGCAGTTACAATAATTGGTTATTTACAATTGGAAAAGTTGTATGAATCGGGGCCCTGGTTAGTTGCATAGCTTGCTTCATAATCGGCAAGCAAGAAACGCACTAGTCCGAAAATCAGCCAATGTTTCGAGGGTTCTTTGACGATTTTGTTGTTCTCACCCGTTCTCTACTACTCGGGATGGGGGTCATAATATTAATGGACCGCCATATTATGAGGTGGATTTTTCTGTCTAGGAACGCGCATGAATTGAATAAGTTAACGAACCAGTCTATACGTAAATCTGTTTTGTTTAATAATAATACAAATACGTAACCATAATGACAAGCACCATATTACATGCATGAATTGTACATTATACAGGATAACAGTAACAGTCACCGTTCAAAACAATAACACAAATGGATGAAAATGTTTCGTAATAAGTGAGTCCTGAATCGAATGCAAAATATTGTTTCCCTTATAAATGGTAATCAAAGTGATCAAATGATGTATTAATAACTAAATCATAAAGAAGTACAAATTTCTGTAATCATTACTCAATTCAAGATGGGAATTATATATCAATCGGTTAATTCCAGATATCAACGTAGTCCTTGGCCAAATTGAAAATAAAACAATATATTTTGTGTCAACAACTAAACATCCAGTGCGTTTCAAACTTTCTCAAGTTCATTATGCATGTTCAATATGCATCATACCTTATTCAGTGATTTATAATCGATGGTGAAGGTATAACATTGCAATGGTCGCCACATATTTGTTTCCCAAACATTACAATACAAATTTGTTCACTGATAATGTGGATTCATGCGTCAAATGACTTTGCTCAACTTATTTTATTAGAGAGTACCACTTTCCGCTAATGGCTTCCCCCCCCAAAAAAAAACAAAAAACAAAAACAAATCAGCATTTTAGAGATTGTTCCACAATTACATGTCTGATATACGGCTTCATGTTCATCAGCCGAAAATCCAATTGCGAGGATGTATGCAACTGCAAGTATCATGCAACTGTCAGATAATACAACTATCGTTTCAGATCAGTGAAATTTACCAATGACTCTCTTCGGCGACAAATTATCTCTTCGGCGATGCAGTATCAAAAATTAACCACTGATTTCAATCAAAGTCTTGATCAATGTAAAGGAAAGGAACAACGTGGCTATTATAATAGCTCTAGCTATTTTTGTAGGGAGTGCCACATTGCGGACCCGTTTCCTCAACTATGCAAAATCAGAAAATGAACAATACAACATCCATCGTTTCAAATCAGTGAACATAACTACTGACTTTTAACTAACGCTTGATCGATGACAGAAACGTAGTGTTGAGTGTGCTGTGACTATTTTCGTAATTTTCACCTAGCGACTGGTTCCATTAGCAATGTAACGCCAACACCAGATAATTAAACCAATAATGTATCCACCATTTCAGATCAGTGAAAATAACCACTGATTTCAAACAAAGCTTGATCAATTAAAGGGAACGAAACAATGTAGCTCTAGTGCTATTTTCGTAGGGAGATGCCACATCGCGACGGGTTTCCTCAACGAGGCCCAGATTTGATTCCAGTGGCTTAGGGAGGATCCTCGCGAGTTTTGACCAATCAGAACGTGTCCTAGGCTGGGGTTTTTCCCGGCGGATCCCGCTTCTGCCACGGTGATCCGTAAGGTGACTTTCTAAAACGATTGAGAGGAAAATGGCGAAGAGAAGAGAAGTTTAGAGAAGAGTAAAGAGAACTGTTGGTTGGCAAGTTATTTTACATTTTATGTTATTGATTTGAATAATTGATTATTGTAATACAAATAAATAATGGAAAGTAATATATGATTTACGAAAAGCAATACAGACTACCAAATCATCTTTTACATTATCATAACCTCCACCACGACCATCACCAGTAACACCGCCATCCCCATCAACACAACCACTACAACTATAAAATCACCATGCCACTGCGACCACCCCGACCACAACCTTCGCCACTATCATCACCACCATCACTAGTACTGCAATCAACACAACCCTTAGTTATAATTTCAACTCCACTCCCGCCATTATTTGGTCAGCACTTATTTTAATCAAATACTTAGTATTTAAAATGTCTCTAACCTCTGAACACCACCAATACAATAATCCCCACTAACACAACCACCATTACCGCCATAACCACCTCTGCCGTATACTAACTCGACTATTATTATTATTGTTTTGCACTTATTTTGAAAAATAATTTTCAATTATTTAAAATGGCTCTCACCTCTAGAACATTTGACGGCACTGAAAACATCATGGCTTCGTTGTAGATGGGACACGTCTCGCTTCTCTTGATCGAAGACTTCTTTTTGCTGATCTTCTTCCCGTTCTGTAGAAGGTACACTTTGACGAATGGGTCTGTGTAAAGAGGATCATCGAAAAGGACAAGACGGATAAATTATAAACTATTACAACTGATTTGTTATTAAAATCATCTTTGATCAAAGTCTTCTTTTTGCTGATCTTATTTCCGTTTTGTAAAAGGTACACTTTGACGAATGGGTCTGTGTTTTGTGGAACAGCAAAAAGGGAAAGATGGACTTATTAAAAACGGTTAATAAAGACATGGGGGGTGTTTTACAAAGATCCTAAGTTGATCTTAGCACTAAGATGGTCTTAAATATTATGGAAAGCCATTACTGTCTTGAAACAGTTTTATAAAAGTTATGTTGAAATGCATAAAATGTTGATTCAAATCATATATATTTTCTAATTATCAAAGAGATTCATGATCTTCACATTAAACTCATGAAATTTCTTTGATAATTAGAAAATATATATCATTTGAATCAACATTTTATGCATTTCAACATAACTTTTACAAAAATGTTTAAAGACACTAATGGCTTTCCATAATATTTAAGACCATCTTAGTGCTAAAATCAACTTAGGATCTCTGTGAAACACCCCCCCTGGTCTTGTTTTTAAAAACTTCTTTTGATAGAAGTCTTCTTTCTGCTGATCTTCTTCCCGTTTCGTAGAAGGTACACTTTGACGAATGGGTCTGTGATTTGTGGAACAGCAAAAAAAGGGAGATGGACTAATTAAAAAATATTAACATATTAAAGACGATTTGAATTTGAAATAACATGTATTCTTAATAGATCACAGCCTGCGTATTTTCGGGATTAGTGCAGAACGGGTTTGTAATGACTGGTTTATCATTAAAACCTTCTTTTGATCGAAGTTTTCTTTTTGCTAGTCTCCTTTCCGTTTTGTACAAGGCACACTTTGACGAATGGGTCTGTGTATTAAAAAGGAATGATAGAATCATTTATAATTTTATATTTTATATGATCTAATCAATACAAAAGCATGTGCACAATTTCGACAAAATAACCTTGTATTTTGGGGGAGTGAGCGAAATATGTTATATGGATATAATTGAACCACGGTTCAACCTGTTCGTAGAAAACGTATGTTTGAAAAAATAAACATAAAGTTGTCAACATATTCACTCATAATCCGTCCAAAAACTGCGTTGAGTAAAGAGATTTTACCTTTAGCATTGGAGGTTTTTTAGACATACAGTATGTTTTACTTTTGTCGTTAATTTCTTGTCTCTTTAGAGAATTCTACCACAATGAAGGTAATAATTATTAAAGATAATTAAGAATTAATGTTTCACAAATTATGATACCAAAAGATTGATTGAATTAAAGATTGATACAAATATTGATTAAAAAAATGAAAACCCATAAGTTCATTTTATGTTACCAAGGTTACTATAAGTCAATCAAACAAGGTAAAACACATTGTGGAAGATTTAAGTGATTTTTTTGTTTTAATTTGACAAAGTGAATGGATCACTTTAACTAACCTGCGACCTTCCGGTTTGTGTCGTTCCATTTAAGGCCCCTGGCTTTGACGATGACGACCGTCAGTCGTTCGGCTGTCGGTAGATAGCTCAGCGAAAACATGATGTCGCCGATATTCTCCGGTTTCTAGAAATAGTAAAACAGAATATCGTACATATATTAATAATTCAATGGATACATTTAAACTTAGAAGTAAGATGGCTTAGTTAGAATAATTTCCTCAAAATGCACACAATGTTTCTGGCTACTTACGAATTTCACAGAAGTCAAAACAAAATGCACTTAACACATCAACGTATATTATGAGCAAATAATTCAGCATAAGTGGTGATCATCGTCATTAAAGGGGCTCTGCAAACCAAATGCATGTTGACTTCTGTTCATCTGTATTAGTGTACTCATTCAATATTTGTAAACGGTTTGACCTAAATATGTTTTGTATATTTTTAAACATTTTATCATTTATTTTCTTCATGTTGCTAAGCCCCACCTCCTAAAAACCCCTCCAGAGTAAATTCTATTGTTGACCTGTTGTGACATCATCTGTCAATCACTGGTCAGCTACCATGAGATTAACAAAAGATGAACATCCACTCAAAAGCATGCCCTGCATACCTCCATGCAATTGCTAAAACAGTGCTTTTCTTCTGACATAGCAACAGCTATTGAAATTGAAGTTGTGTGAGTTGGTATTCTATTCAACCGTGTGATGATATTGTGATTAGGCACTCAGCTTAGTTAAAGTTAAAGTCTTTCCCGTACCAATGTTGGCACATAAGGCGGCGCCTATCTCCGTTAATATTAATAATAATAATACTATTAGGCATTTAGCTACGCTATTCATAGTAAACTATATCACAGCGCTTACAATATTATTACCCCGGTCAACGGATACACACTGCAATCAATCATGCACATTAAGTGCACATTTTCCACTCCCTGGGGAGTATTCCAGCAAGTCGCCTATTAGGCGCGCACAGTGCTAAGGAAACACGTTCCCATCCTTCCGGGTACCCATTTATACACCTGGGTCGAGAGCAGCAATAGTGGATAAATTGTCTTGCCGAAGGACAAACGCGGTGGGCTGGGTTCGAACCCGGGATCTCACGATTGGAAAGCACGCGCTCTACCAATGTTGCCACACCACATCCGTTTCATTAGCCCTAGGCCACACGTCTACTAAATGTAGCGAAAGTTACCAGTCCTCTGGTAACTCGTGTGATTAACTTTCCCTTCTCCATTCTACACATGCCGAGTGTCTGGCTAGAAGGCAGAAGGTACCATTTTTAAAGTCTTTGGTATGACCCGGTCTGGGTTCGAACCCGGGACCTCCCGTGCATGAGGCGAACACTCTAACCGCTAAGCCACCATGCTCGGTAGGCACTCAGCTTGGGTGAAGGTAACTTCTTTGTAACTGAGTAGTGAATGGCTGATGATGTCACAACAGGTCAACAATATAATTCTACTCTGGAGAGGTTTTGAGAAGTTATATATACAATATGGAGAAAAATAATTACTAAAATGTTTTAAAATAAACAAAATATGTTTGGGTCAAATGGTTTACAAATAGTTGATGTGTACACTAATAGAGATGAACAGAAGATAACATGCGTTTAGTTTGCCTGGCCACTTTAAATATTCAGATTGTGTACGTAAGACATGTTAGGTTTGGGTTGGGTGGGTGTTTGGATATAAACTCCCTTTTTAGGAAATGACTTAGCATAATATAAGGACATGCAAACATATAATAAAGCAGGCAATGTTTAATCCAGGGAACAACGGAGATCCTTTGAAAATTGTATGCCTTCTGATACGTACGTCATGAGAATCCAGAAGGTTGAGCCATGTGTTAAAGGGCCCGTGCAGCCACTCCACGTCACCTAGGTGAAGCTCCGCCTCCCCGATCTCCTCATTCCTCGCATGTCGGTCGTAATGCATGACCACCATTCGTAGCGTTCGCCTCGTTAGGTCCTCCCACCTCACGCGCATGGAAAACCTGCAACAATTTGAATAATAAAGTAAACACTATTAATAGTGGGAGGAGTTTGTTAATTAGGGGCGTAGTCTTAAATCAATGCTGAGCTCCGCCTCCCCGATCTCCTCATTCCTCGCGTGTTGGTCATACTTCATGACCACCATTCGTAGCGTTCGCCTCGTTAGGTCCTCCCACCCCATGCACATTGAAAACCTGCATCAAAAGGTTTATAAACATGCAAAGACAAATAGGTAATACACATGGAGGCGTAGTCAAAAGGGTGTAGCCTAAAGCTGAAGCCCCGCCTCCCCAATATTCCCGTTCCTCGCGTGTCGATCGTAATTCATGAACACCAATCGTGTCGTTCGTCTTGTTTCGATTACTCGCTTTGGAAAACCAATTACAATGTCGAGAGAGATAAATTTCAGAGCGTTATTACAATCTGAGAAAATAGTTAAAAATAAACAAGAAATTAATTTCTGGGCGGGGCTCAAATATAAAAGGGAGTGGTCCGAAATGTTCCGATGCTCCACCTACACAACCTGTTGAAGTGATGATTATGACTGTAGCATTCATGACGACAATGGCGACCGTCGTGGAAGATCTATGCACTTGACCCGTATGGACTGTAACATGCTGTGAAATAAATGATGAAAAGGAATAAAACGTCACTCGTAGGTGGGGTTAGTTTTAACAGGGAGGGGTTTAAAAGGGGAGGCGCCCAGGGGAGGCGGACCTATATCATCCAATTCATCGCGTTCCGTTCCATTGTTGAGAATAAGTTTTCCAACAAACGTAAAATTTCTTTACCCGATTGTTATTATACTCGACGGCTCTTCAGTCGTACAAATACTGACTTGAATGTGTCTTTGAATAGCACACACTTGATAATGGCCCTATCTTCGCTGACTGCGTCCTCATCTGCCTTGGAAACCGGTGGAACTAATACCGGGGTCTAATCGGGGATGCTATACGCCAAATGTGAATCATTCATTATTTTTGGATACATTATACTCCCGTATCACGTCAGTAATTAACCCATTCACTTCTGGAAGCTGGCATAGCGTACGTCAAGTCTATTGATATTACAATGGTCGGTGTCACACTGTGGAAAATTATCTAGATAATTCGTAGCATGTATGTCACATACGTAGGTGAATTATCTAGATAACTATTATCCAGACAACTATTACCTAGATAATTGTTTGTGACACCAGCTAATATCTCGTATTCACTAGTTGTAAATAACGAGAAGATTCGGGGAGGTGTGTTAGAGGAGGGGTGTAATAACCTAAGACCCATTGCTGTTTGATTTATAACAATTTATAACGAACGACTACTCTAAATTATGCTCCACATTGCCCAACAGGCCTCAAACCTAGACTCCAGTATGAACAGAGAATGATATGTATTCTTAAGTGTACCCAATACGGCGGGTGACCTATTAAAGTGAAATGGATTGGTCCCGAGTAGCGAGGAATGAAATATTACATCGTTTCGGACTAGCGCGCCATTACTCTTCCCAGTAAGACAGACGAAAAGGTTAACGACGTTTAAAATCAAAATATCGATACAGCTCCCATATTGTGCAGAAAGTTACGTGGCAAATTGATTTGTATATGTATGCATATAGCCATATGTGCGTTTGTATGCGTATGTCACACACGTATGTTTTTTCTGGTCTATTTATACAAGGGCATCGTTTTTCCTGTGCGGGCAGGCATGGTAGAATAAACAAAAAGATTAACGACATTAAGAATAAATATCGCGACAGCTCCCATATTGTGAAGAAAGTTACGTGGCAGATTGATTTGTATATGAATGCATGTAGTCCTATATGTATGTGCGTTTGTATGCGTGTGTCACACGTGTATGTTTTTTTAATGAATTGTACACCATGGCATCGTTGTAACAGTAATAGTGTAAAGCGCTATGAAACATTTATGTATTTAGCGCTATATAAGAAACTATATTATTATTATTATTATTATTACTAACGATAAATAATTAAATGTAAATATTGATGAGGACTCATTTCTGGTTCTGAGGATATTTAGGGCTCAGGGTGTCTGTATGTAGCCCATATGTTTGTTTGTATGCGTGTGTCACACATGTATATTTTTGTGATGATAGGATCGACGGAAAGGTTACTAGAGTTAGAACAAAATAATATAGGTACAGGTTCCATAATTGTGCAGATATTTGTGTGACTGACATTGGCGTATTGGGCTTAGCCGTATAATTCAATAAAAACAACAAAAACAACAAAAACAACTAAAGCATATGGGAAAATCCTGAAGAAAATCCAGAAGTACATAATTATGAAGTGGCATTTATATGCATGCAATGTGCGTCCATCATAAACGATACACATACACGCATTCACACATTTTGTGAAGTCTTTAATTTAAAGACCTATCTTTTTAAAAATAGGATTCACTGTAATGTATGTTTTCCTTAATTGTATAATTTTTTGTGTACCTTATGTTGTATTTGTAGGATGTAATATATTTTGTTTATTTAATTTACTATATAAAGCGCATAGAGAGACATTTTGTCTATTATGCGCTATATAAATATACATTATTATTATTATTATGTTAGAAAACTACCGTAGATATGAAGTTATTCGTCGTCGCAATTTTACGAAACTTGCTTGTTGTGTGATATATCATGGATTTTGTTTTATTTCCATATACTATTTGGTCAACCATAGGACATTCACATCACACAAGTACCTGCCAAAAGCGCATATACATGAACATTTTACAGTTTTTATGAACAGAACAGATTAAGCCTTCATAACTTTCGTACCCATTTTGGGGTGTATTTTAGCCTTTAGACAGGTTGAAGTGAGTTATCACCATCGAATAAAAAAAGAAAACGCTTTTAATACAAAAACATATTTTTTCTTTTATGATAGAAGACCTTGTGTCAATTTTCCGTAATTTGAGGGGAATATGATATGTCATTAACTACAACCAACGAGGACGTAGGCATCTTTTTCACAATAAACAGAATTGTATATATATAGGCTTAAGGCGTGGTCACATATCACAGGATAGCGTAAACGGATGCCCGCCAAATAGAACATTTGCGAACTCAAGTTTTCCGGTGGTGAAAGTCGTCTCCATTGCTTCATGCACAAAACATTCCTTTCGGATAGAACAACGTACATTGCCTGGCAAGGAACGGACAAGAAACGCATACAAACGGATTGAAAATTGAACTCTCCGTCGTGCATCCGTTTACGCTATCCAGTGATATGTGACCGGGTCTTTAGGAAAAATGACCTGTACATCCAAGCATGAATCACAGGAGATCAAGTGTGTTTCTATTAACATACGCCACTTCATTTCACTTTAAAGGTACTTCAGATTCGTCAAATCAGATGCGCGGCGCCATCTTAAGTACACGTTGCGCACGGTGCGTGATGCACGTTAGCTCAGTGTCATGCGGTGCGCGCAAACTGGCCCAGTTCAAAATGGCGACCCGCTGTGTAGCATCCCCACGCTTGATGCCCTTTAACATTTATTTCCACGAATTGTAGGCCGCCCTATTTCTTTTCCGGAGAAGGAAAACAACCATCATGCAGTGTGTGTAATAGTAATAACAATGTATTCATTTTATTGGTCACCAAACCCTGAGTTGATCCAGTCTTTATTTACGAGTAGTCAGTACACTTTTGATGATAATATGATAGTCATTGATTACGGGAGAAAAATGATTTTCAAACACACACATAAATCAAAACAGAGAAGAGCAGTACAAGATATAAACAAACAATAACTGTTTATATATATATATGGTTATGCAATTTTATCTTTACAAATACATAATAAGCTTTTAAATAATTACATAAATTTGTCTGACAGAAAATAATGTGAATATAAACAAAAACATCCAAACATAAATCAAGGGAGACCAAGTGATTTTATATCAAAACACGCCGAGTCATTTGACTTTTAGATTTGATTTCCACGAATTTTCGGAGAAGGAAAGAACCTTATTAAAAAACACCCACCATGCAGTGTGTGTTAGTAATAACAATGTATTCATTTTATTGGTCACCAAACCCTGAGTTGATCCAGTCCTTTATTCACGAGTAGCAATTAAACATTTGAGGATATGATAGTCATTGATTTTCAGGAAAAAACAGATGTTTCGTATATATAATATGAAGGATTTCAGAGAAGCAAAAAAAAGGTAAAAACTCTACAAATGTTCATTTGGTCAAACAATTTAATTTGCAAAATACATAGAACGCTTATGTCGTTCAGGATATTTAATTAATTTTTCGAACAGAAATAGGAAAAAGGTCCCGTTTGTTGAATACTTGATAGAAACTTCGTTCGCTTATCTGTGTTTGAACGTTGGCATCATAATTATGTCTCCTTGAGTGACGTACGTCCATGTTAGCACAACCATTAGATTATGGTGTATATTATTTCTCTCAGTTTATTGACAAGTAGAAATGCAACAAATCAAGATTGGAATAAAAATTATATTTACCTTTCATTGTAGACTGGATTGAAGCTTCGCCTGTATATCTTTGTTTGACCTTTGACATCGTTGACCACTGGCTCCAGATAAAGCATGACGTATGGGTTAATAAGAGTCCCTTGAATTAAGGGACTCTAGTATATGTCAGTGAGCACCAGCTTCTTCCGATTAAGATTATTTTTCTCAGTTAATATAAAGACAACAAAAACATAACATATTCACCTTTCATTTTAGACTGGGTTGAAGCTTCGCCTGCATATTTTCGTTTGACCTTTGACTTCATTGTCTGTCTCACGATAGAACGCGACGTATTGTGTCAGCGAGCTTCGCCCTCTTCCGATTAAGATTATATTTGTCAGTATAATTATAAATGCAACACAGTACAATAAATCCACATTTACCTTTCATTGTAGACTGGATTGAAGCTTCGCCTGTATATCTTTGTTTGACCTTTGACATCGTTGTCGGGGTCTAGATAGAGTGTGACGTACGTGTCGGTAAGCGTGGCCCCTTCCGGTACAGGTCGAATGTCACGGGCTTGCACCACGGTCACGATTAGGCGGGAAGGCTCCGAGGAATACTCGACGATGACTTCGATTTGTCCGACTCTACAAAGAAAAAAATGTTTAGAAGAAATTGAAATTAATAAAGACAGTTCGAGTTAAATGACATTATTTACACGAATAATTAGATAATTGTGTTTCGACTTCAGTTTGAAATTGATGACCACCATTTATTTTACAATTCAAGAATATTGAGGATTCGTCACAAAGGGTATGATTAAATCGGACCATAATTATTCCCAACAGTTTTTCATTCTAAAAATTTTTGCCCTGCTGTATTTTTCTAGTAGGAATATCAAACATGTTTCATTTTAATAATAAACATGACAAAAACATATGAGTTTCTTTCGCCGAAGTATAATTCCTTTCTACTTGATAAAGAACGTGACCACTGTAATAAAAACAACAACAATATTTTGGCGGGATATTTCCGTATGTATTCGATCTGTTCTACCTTATGAAAATTGAAATATGTTTTGATTTCGTCGGTCTGTACGAACATTTTATAGGATGGTTCGGTTTTGTAATGAACGACTATGATTTCATCGATCTGTCCCGAAATTTTATCCAAGTATATATGACTTTAATAGTTTTCAAACGAAAACATTGGCGTATAGCGTGCTCGGACTGATTGGGAGGGGGGTGTGGCGCTCGGATTATATGGGGGGGGGGGGGGGCATGTGCCCCCCCGTGCCCCCTGTACATACACCACTGAACAAACATGATAATTTTTGGGACTGGTGTAGTTGTTTGGGACGATTTTGTAAAATGAAGCGAAACGTTTGTGACAGGAGAGGTACCAAAATAAACCTCACGCATGCTGTTAATTCATCAGAAGGGTGAAGCAAATCAAAATATGGTTGCCGAGTACACTCGTTCGTTATGATTCAGCCTATACGTTTAAAGGGATAGTTGAGTTTTGGTAAAGAGGGCGCTTCAATAATTTTGTTTGTGATTTAATGAAAAAATAAGTGTCAAATTTGAAAGAGAATACAATTTTAATGACAGAATAAAGTTTATTTGATCAAGGTTTTGGTTCAGAAATGGCTGAAATATCCATAAACATAAGCATTTGTAATAATTGTGGGGCCCCACAATTATTCGATAAATTTGAACCAGCAGTTAATTTTTTTTTGAATGCTTCCTCTTTTCAAAAATGTACAAAACAGGTGTTTAAATAGTTCTTGATTATCTCTCTATCTAATCACTATTTCAACAAAACATCACATGCACAATAATAGTTGACACCAATGAGTGTTTAGAGAGCGCCCTCTTGAGTTTTAACGGCTCTTTTTTTTATGATAACAGGCTTTTTACTTAGTCATTTGTAATGTTGTATTCCTTTCAAGCATGGTGGAGTTATAACTATTAGTTTGTAATTTAATGGTGCAGGTTTTGGTTACTAAAATTCAATTTGACCATAACTGTACTCTCTTTTCCAAAACTCAATTATCACTTTAAAATGTACCTTCTTATGAAATACCAACACATATGAACTGTCATGCTAATGCTATTTATTGTTATTATCACACTGTTACCAGAATATATTAATTTAAAGGGGTAGTTCAGTTTTGGTATAGAGGGCGCTGCATGAAATAATTTTGTTGTGAGATAATGAAAAACTGAGTGTAAAATTTGAAAGAGCATACAATTTGCAATGGCAGAATAAACTTTATTTGATCAAAATCGGTTCAGAAACGGCTGAAATATCAATAAATATATCCGATCGTAATAAATCTGGGGCCCAGATATATTCGATGATTTTGTTTTAATAAAAAAAAATGCTTACACTTTTTCAAAAATTTTCAAAAGAGGTTTTAAAATAGTTGTTGATGATCTCTGTATTTAATCATTATTTCAATAAAACATCACATAAATAATTTTATATGAGAAATGGTTGAAACTAATGTTTTTTTAGAGAGCACCCTCTTGTGTTTAAATGGCTCTTTTTGAATGATAACAGGCTTTTTACTTAGTCGTTTGTAACTTTCTATACATTTCGAGCATGGTGGAGTTATAACTATTAGTTTGTTGCGTTATTGTGCAGGTTTTGGTTACTAAAGATCAGCCTAACCAAAACTGAACTACCCCTTTAACTTGTTTTTGCGCCCGAATCTATATAGAGATACATTATTATTATTGGAAGGGTTCATATCAATCTCGAATCAATGTTCATTAATTGCAGGTATTTTGTTCAGCACTTTTATCAGTTTTCTTGACTATTTTTTATCACCCGAGAGTGATGATAATCACCGTTCAAGCAAACGGAAACAATCAACAGGATATTGAAATTTCTTATCAAATAATAGCGGCATGAAATGTCTCTTGTATTTCTCGAAACACTATCTGAAAATCATTGAAAAAAAACATCGAAAACGGAAGCAATTAAAATACATCCTTCCCTCAGCACAGATTGGAGTGATAAGGCCTTTCCGTATATAGAGCCCCGAGTATAAACGTGCGTTGGTTGTCAACAAGACGATTTTGACATTTTACTATCCTTAAAGGGGACAACCAGGCGAACAACACATTATTATAATGCTTTGGTACCGTTGTGTGATATCAAATATAGATTGCCAACATTTTACCAAGGGTTCTGTAATTCATAAACAATGCAATTAATTACCACTACTTACGGAACCATTATGGCCTCATTGTTCCGTACGCGCCAAACTTTTGCGAGTGCGTCAATTCTATTCACGCGTACTTTAGGATACAATAGGAACACGGACGATGCGTTCGTCATAGACAAAAGATACAGTAGTCTTCGTATGCAGACCTATTAACACATATTGTAGTATGGTGATGCTTTTAGAATTTTTCTAGAAACATATTTTTCTGAACTTTTTGGTGGAATGGACTATTATACCTTTTATTTATAGGAATATTATTTTTGGGTGGTGGTACCCTTTAATACCGCGAGAAAATGGATGTGCTTGAATCCCGCGCATTTTGTTACCATGGTTACATGAGAAGACGTCCATATCGACCATGGGCCTTTGGCGTTACAATAAGGTAACTTTAACTACTTTCAAGTGCTGTATTTTTGTTATTTTTTGTTACAGAAAAGCAAAAGATATGAAACTTATCTTAAAATCCCTCATTTCTCCATGACATTTAAATAAGACCTGTAACGCAAATTCATCAGCAAATCTCTTGTTATCAAATATTGCTAGAGGGATACAGGTAAGAACATGGGACCCCATTACTTGTATAAATCTCTGAGGATAATTATTGTCTTCTCAAAACTGTTGTATGAGCGATGTAATTTGCAGAAAATAACACCGGGAGGGGGTGTGGGGGGGTAGCACAACTTTAAACCCAACGTGATATCATTATTAATACAAACTGAACACTACTTTTTGGGAAAAGGGAAACTCGCCTATATTTGTCATATATATATTTAGTTTAATGATCCATAAAAACATACATATAAAATACAAAACAAGGCAGTTGGTAGACTTAAATTCGCTTTGTTTACAATCAAATTAAGTACATTACATATCGAATTTCTTGACAATAGCAAAAAGATCAATGATGAATCAAATTTGTGGGTAGATAATAAAATATTTATCTAATTCAAAATGTGCAAAGAGAAGTATAAAACGTTTGTAAGGCAATTCAATTTTTAATTCATCAAATTAAGCAAAACGATCAGGAAATGATTCCGTCCCTCGGATATGACGTTAATCATATATTTGAAACATTGAATCTGAATTGTAAGTCAAAGGTATGTTTCATGTTCCAACTTAATGTTAATAAGACGTCCCTGTGCAAAAAACATATTCCAGACACGTATAACGCAACCGATACCCACTTATCAAACTGGTGCAGAGTGAACGCCCCTCGTGATATAGTACATAACCCTTTTGCCACATCTTTAAATTCTTCTCTTCTTCTGCCACATCTTTAAAGTTTCCTTGATGCATATCCGAGACCACAAAATGATACTTACGATGGGAAAATGTTCTCATGAACCGACGATTCTGACGTCACGGAGGTGAGCGACTCGCTGCTGTAGCACCGCACCAGTTTGCGCATGATCAGTTCCTCGTCAACGAGGTCACGTGAGTCTGTGCGCGCTTCGGTCGTCGCGTGGTGCGCGTTGTGATGCGCGTTGTGATGCGCGTTGTGGTGGCCGTTGCTGTGCGGGGCGGCGTGCGGGGCGTTCTGGTGGTGGATGTTCTGGTGGGGTGGTGGCGGCATGTTGCCATGGTTACGCGATTCCTGCGCGGCGGCGGAGATGGCGCGCTCCGCCTTGACGAACAGGTTCTCGTACTGGATGAACTGACCCGTCTCATTGACCGGGATCTCCGTATTCGTTGTGACCTGTGAATAAAACAAAAAACAAATTAATTTCGATTATATGCAATTTAATGACCTTGTGATTTCTTTTTGGGTGTTTATTTTTTATGCATTCGAATCGCCATTTAAAGTGACATCGTTGCACTCAAATTCTCACAATAAGACACCTGCGAATCTCCATAATTACAATCAACCTCTATAATCGAGCTGATATCTTTAATGAATGGGGCATTGCATATTACCCCTCCCCTCTCTCTCAATACCTCGC